>JABXJD010000080.1:2260000-2345000 GCA_013375575.1 Percina caprodes | reverse complement strand
GCTTTCCCACAATGCATCCCTACTCTCCCATTCAGCTCATTTGCTGTGCCTGCTCCTGTCGCCTGCTGACCTAGCTGTCAAATGACTCTCTGTAGTGTGGCAGGCTCACTAATATCCTGCATGACATCAACATATGAATAATCACTTAACATTGCAGCAGTCTGTCTTTGCAATTGTAATCTAATTGTGTGCTACTAACATGCAGCCAGGTTGTTTTACTGAGTTTACACCTGTTTTAGGGTAACCCAATCATTAGTTGTTTCCCTGGCTGCATGCATGCTTTGGTTGGTTGTTTTGGTCAAGGTGCTGTTGAATGTAACAATCCTGCTGTGTCCTGGAACCACATTTGTTTATTTCAGTTCATAATTGCACTGTATTGGAAGTTTACAACTTAGAAGCTCCTTTTCTATCCTGCTGGTAGCCACTCCGCAAAGCAGACTGAGTTTATAACACAGAAAAAAAGATCTTCCACTCCATCCTCCAGCTCTGTCTCCACTCATGCCCTGACCCTCCTCTGGCCCTCCTCTCCATGCAGCCTGCTGCCACTTTGCTTTGCTCGCGCAGTGCTCTCTTAGCAATGCCAGTGTGAATATGTCAGGCTGACATGCTCTGGTCAGCCTCCTGCGCCTCCATTTTTAACCTCCATTTTGTCTTCTCTTCATCTAGCCCTAAAGAAGAATAATATAACTAAATTTCCCAATGTCTACTCGAGGGTAAGGAACTCCTCCAGTAGCACACCTGTAGTGGTGGATGTGTCCCAAACCTGGCAAGCATCTCTTTATTACCTTCCTTCCTTCCTATTTCATTGTCTTCTCATTCAGTATAGACCTACCGCTCCCTCTGTTCCCTCCTCATATCTCCTTCATAACGATACATATGAATGTCTAATGATAAAAAAGCTACTCTTTTCAGTACTTGGTTTCACAAGATGCATGGACGTTTTTCTACTTGAGTCAAAACCCTGTGGCCTGTCTCAGTAATGCCAAGAGACAGCTGAGCTGCGAAGCTTTTTTTCTGTGTAGAACTCATGCTGCTTTGTAAAGACAGGCTGCCAGCCCTCTGAGCACGTGAGCTCGTCAAAACACCTCAACAAGATGAGTGACAGCTCTTTTATCCAACCCCCCCCCCCATCCGACTCCTTCTTCCCTCCTCAGATTTGAGGAATCAGCCTTACAGGCGAGCAGACGCTGTGCGGAGGAGTGTCAGGAGACGCTTTGATGATCAGAACCTGCGGCCGGTGAACAATGGTGAAGTGATGATGTGACAAGGGAAGATAGAGCATGTGCTGTTGAGGGTTGAAAATACTGAGGATGTGTTAGAGAGGGAGAGACAGGAGGTTGGATGCAGAGTGAAGGATGGTAAGTGAAAGGTGACGAGTGTAGCAACCATAGCGATGTGTATGTAAAAATGTTACATAGGAATACATGTTATTCCATGTCTGTGGTATAGAAGCAGCTTTTTACCATAAAGGACCGGGAGCTGTATTGGACTGCATTTAAAGTGTCTGAAAGGTTGATTCAGAAACCAAGTGCCTGAACTTGTGGGCTAATGTCACGCTGTCTTCTGTTTGTCTGATGACTGTAATATTCCCCACTAAAAGCAATACAATTTGACCAATCTTTAATTTTAAGATGTGTAAAACTGGACTTGTGGTGGCCTTAAGAGCCACGTTAAGAGATACTTCCTTGGAAACATGTAGAATGTATGGGACTTGTTCCCTTTAACTGTTACAAGTATTACATCTTGTAGCGTTTGACAGTCTGTAGTATCGCGATATAGTCTGGTGCTCTTTTTCATTCCTCTTGCTATACAAACGTGCTCAACTTGCACTTTTTGCATCTAATGAGGTTTTTCAACTTTGACTAATAGGGCTGACGTTCAAGCATGAAGAAGGTGATCAGAAAATTAATTAAATATCTATATTTGTACTAAAGTAAGTTTTAAGGATGATGAGGAATGAACGGAAAAGACAAAACCATTTCAAAACAAGACTGGGCTAATGTGAATTGTATATACCAGGCCTCTCTCCACACTGACTTCTCTTCCATAATTTATTTCGGTTAATGGTTCAAGTCTGACATTGTAGCCCTTAACCCGTAGAAGTAGGCCGGCTGCTCACATAAAACTACCGTCCATTTAAAATGTTGCATTTCTGTAGCAGCAGAGCAGTTTGTCTGGTGTCTGGGAACAAATTACTAGCCAATGAGCATGTAAAACATAAAACCCATTTTCTACCAAACGTAGAAACTGCATGAAAGATACTGAACCCAACTGGATAAAACGTTTTCATCTCTGTCAACCTATTTTTCACAGATTAGTCACATTCCAGGCTACTACGTCTACTCACTTTATTGTAATTTTAATGTATAGTATTTAACCACTGAAAGGATTGCTTTAAGCTCATGTTTTCATTTAACGTGTCCATGGTTATCAGAAACAAAAGCAAAAAAAAGTATACAACACAAAAGTTTCCTAAATGTACAGATATTTTGCAACAAACCGTTTTTTAACTTAATTCACATTACCAGATGGTTAATATTGTACATATTGTTTAAACAAGTTTTCATTGCCTTGTGTTATACAACTTGAATGTTATTTTAACTTATAGTTTTTGTTTTCCATTTTTTGTATATTTAATTAAGCCAAATGCAGCCAGAACCGACAGTCGTGTTACATCCTAATAGTCTCATGGTGATGCAGGAGGCTGACTTTGTTTGTGGGTGCATCAAAACCAGCTACAGAAACATCTGATTTGCAAGTGTTGGTACATTTGAACAAATCTATACTCTTAATCATACACATTGTATATAATAAAACTAATTTATATTAGTTGACATTTGACTAGCTGGATTTGTGGCTTAGTGATGCACCCCCCTGTAATTCTTTCCTAAAGAACATGCTGCCATTCATCTCCTAATCCATCAACTTCTGTAACTGATATTTCTCTAACTGGATAATACTGGCATGTATTTTATTTTGTTTTTTACTTCCACCAGAAATGTATTTTAGGCAGTTTATGCTTATTACAAAATAATCTTTTCTCTGAATTAGTTGAGATTTTCAACGAATGGTTAAAATAAACTATTTACATTGAATATAAAACTGTTCTTGGATTTTTTTTTTCTTCTCTTTACCAAACAGACATAATGGTTAACTGACAGAGCTACCAATACATGACTATTATACTTGGGTTAATTCCACTGACTACAAGCTTTTTACCACAAGACTGTTGTATGAGCCTGCATTAGTATAAGTGTACCCAAGAAACTGGCAGAGTGTAATGTTGACATTTCACACTCAAATACCATAAGTAAAACCGTATTGATCTCCTAAAGTATCCAATTACAGACGTAATCCATTGAAACAGTATTTTATTACATTTCACTACAGTATATAAATTTTAACAGATGCTCCAGTTAAAACTTATCATTCCTCAAGACTACATTTGCAGTTAAAATTGACCAAATCAAAATGAGTTTCATTACCTCAGGACGTGTCCAGAGATAATGAAAGATATGTTGTCCAGAAATGTCTTCTTGCGCTACTTTTCCAGGTGAAAGACAGTCGGTGACTAAAAAGACTTTTAATTGAATATAAAAATGATTGGCAATGGAAAACATGTACAACTACAGTCAACTAAAAAAAATGCTAACAAAGGCAACAAAAATACAACCTGAAATTTAAAGGTTGATTAGCTGATCAGTTTCCCGATATCAAATTAGTCACCAAATAAGTGTAAGCTCAGCGTTGCACATTCCCATAACTACCAGAGAACGGTGTTGTCCGTCCAGGGTGGTATGCCCAGTGCAGTCAGATGAGCACAGAGGGGAATGCATGTTTGTATAAGTGTACAAATACAATAAAAAGGGCAGCAGAAGTGAACATCAAGGTGCATCCAGCTGTTCCAGTAAAGTTCTTCTCCTTTTCTCCAGCTCTCCCTCACTCAGCTCACTGCCTGATGTATCCCAGCCGCCCTGACCGTTAAACACAAAACAAAGAGTCAATAATATATCAACAATGATGAGGGAAATTTGATTTGTGTAAATATGAAAGTGAGTCACTGAGTTTTCACAACACAACGTGTAAATTATGTGTTATCTCCCACAATGAATACATGAGCCACATCAAATGATTTTAGTAACTTTTGGCATGAAAACCTACAAAGAAACTCTACGCTACTTAAATCGTAAATTCACCAAATAAATCTACATCAACTTCCAGGTAAACTTCTATAACCCACAAAAATCAGATTGCAGAAAAACAATTTCAAAAATGGAACATAGAAAACCAACCTCCTCTTTTGCCGCTTTTCTTTTAGGAGACTTCTGTTTGGAGTCTGAGCGAGATTTCCCCCGAGACTTGTCGTTCTCTTTATCTTTCTCTAAGTCCTTTTCACGCTTTCCATCACGCTCTCTTCCTTTCTTCTCAGTGTCAGAGTCTGGCGAAGCCTGGTTGTCAAATTTAACCATCAGTGCACATATCAACACAACATGCACATTCAGATTATATCTACAAAAATACAATAAATGTGCAGCACCAGTCAAAAGTTTGGACGCGCTCTCATTCACTAGTACTGTCTTTCTGTATACTCACAGACTTATGGCGTCTCTTCTTGCCCTTCTTCTTGTGCTTCTTGGATTTTTTATAGCTTCTCTCTGGTTACAGGCAGAAAATATTAATAAATGTCAATGGTGCTGCCCTTTTGCTATATACAATGATATATAGATCTTAGATTTGGAAGCCACTCACCAGATTCTCCACTTGACGAGCGTTCGGAAGGAGATTTGGACGGTGACCTCTTTTTCTTCTTGTGGTATTCCTCGTCCTCAGAGTCTGAGCCCTGTCAAAACAGAGTGGAGTAACTCAAGAGATTAACCAGGCATGAAATGGAGTATTGAGATAAAGGCAAAGGTATTCTTGTAGATAATTAACAGTTAACTTGTTTTCCTGCAGCTCGTTGCCTTGTCTAAGCACAGTGCTCTGGACTACTAACCGATCGAGAGCGGGATCGTTTCCTGTGGTGCTTCTTAGACTTCTTTGAGTGCTTCTTAGTCTTGGAGTGGTGATGTTGGCACTCATGCTTAAAAAAATAAAAAATAAATATGACATACCATGTTTAACAACATCACCTTTGTCATCATGAGTGATACATTTAGCCCATTTCCACTGTCCTGACAAACATACCTCTAAGACATGCATGAAGTCTTTGAATATCCTTTTCCTCTCTGACTCCAGAGTCACGTCTTCAAAGGCAGATTCTTTTAAAAATCTCTCCCTGATCTGAAATCATCACAATGTAAAATGACGTGATACTTAGTACAATCAAAACAGAATAGACAAGCTACTGCCTATTGCATAGAAAGGCGTACCCCCTCCCATGTAGTCTCTGGCTCCAGGGGTGGTGTTGCCTGCTTCAGCATGTTTTTAAAGGCTGCTTCTTTCCTTTTCATCTTCCTGGCCTCCTCCTTCTCTCGCTCTCTCTCTCGGGCTTCTGCCTTCTCCAGTAACTACACAGCAAGAAGTTGCAAAATGGGTTAACCTAATAAATATAATCAATGAAAATACAAAAACAAGCAAAAAAACTAATTTTGCTCAAAAGTCAATTTAACTATAACTAATATATATATATATATATATATATATATATATATATATATATATATATATATATATATATATATATATATATATATATATATATATATATATATATATATATATATATATATATATATATAAATAAATAAAAACAGAGTCTTACACTGTTGAAAGCCAGCTTTATGTTTCCTGCATCCAGTGTGGTGGCTCTCTTGTCTGAGCTGATCACTGATCCAAAGTCATCAAAGCTAGTGTTGACTTCCACCAGAAAACCTTTGTCCTGGCAGTACAAGGGAAGCCAGAGATTTACAAGTTGTATGACATAAAATAATAAAATATACCAATAAACAGCAGATGTGAACACTATGCCAGATATAAATGAGATTTTCACCAGAGGTAAAACAATCTTACCTTGAGAATATCTTTAATGATCCTCTTTTCATCATGGTAGCGGGCCTTCAAGTCTTCAACATAGAATTTGAACAGATCTAAGGGAGTGGAACCTGCAGAATAGACAAGATAAGTCAAACGATGTAGACTATGGCTTTTAGGCTGCAAAAACGTTAACCTAACAGGGTCCAACAGAGGACCACAACAGGGATGCAAAAACAGTTACAAAGTTAACAAAGTGTTAAAAATATATAAAAACAAAACTAATCTAAAATAATTGGGGTAAAAAAAAAAAATATGTATGCATGAGTACACTGATGCATAGTGTTGTGGTTCATACAGTATTCAAATACTGAGCTGTGTATGCTTTATGTTTGTGTTCATGTCATGTTCTGTTGTCTGCATATCACATCCACGTGTTTCAGAGCATTCAGTACATGTGGACGTGTGAAGCAACATGTACTGTGGTCTGCTGTCCTACCCGGCTGGCCCAGCATGTTGGCAAAGCGGATGTCGGAGCTCAGGGTTGGGTACATCTCCATCCAGGCAGACATGGAGTGCAGCTGACCGTGATCGTGGAGCTCATCCAGGAATTTCTAAGAGAGAACAATATGATTTTAGCATTTCAGCACAGTTTGTCCCTTCTGTGACTTGGATTTAGTTAATTTGTAACCTTTTCAACAAAAACAGAAAATACACAAAATTAACATTTCATTTAGGACAGCGTTTCTATCCCTGGCACGGTGACATTTTGAGGTGCACTTGTTTTGGCCCTCTTACCTGGAAAGCCTCTCTGTTCTTGCGTTGCCGTCTTCTCTCCCTGAGAAGAGTCTTCTGTTTCTCCTCCTCTTCCTCCTTCTCCAGAGCCCGAATATGCTCCTCAAAACAAATGAGGGCATCCTCTTTGTCCATATCTGTCAGCAGGGAACAACACTATCAACAGCGAAAACTGAGAATGGTTTACACACCGAACCTAGTGAACATTTTAAATTGAGTAAGGTAGAAACTTTGTCTTCTCATTTCTACCATCAGTTTTAAACTAAAGTTGGTAAATAAAGACATTAATTTCTGCTCTCATACTCTGCAGCTCCTCATCCTCTGCAAAGGTAGGGTTGTCCAGCAGGTACTGCTGGGCCTCTGACCAGGTGGTGCGGTATGTGACGTTGGCCATGTTGTCCAAAATGTTCTTCAGAGCTTCCCAGTTCCTCTTTCTTAGCTGCTTGGCTTGCTCCTGGAAACATTTTGTACAGGAGGAAACCAGGATGGTAATTGTGCCGGTGTTCACAAAGCACCAAAATGAGCGTAATATAGGTGCTTTAAAAGAACACAATTTTGATACTGGCAGATAAAGACTAAAAGTTGAATGATTCTACATCATTATGACAAACATGCAGACAGAAAATCTCTTCACAGACTGAAACTGAGGGAGTTTTTCCTCAACTGTAGAACAAAGCCTAACCTTCTCTTTCTTAGCAAGGTAGAACAATACATCTTCATAGATCTCCAGCCGGTCTCTCTCTGGTACACAGCTCCACACCTCAAGCTCATTAAACATCTGTTCTGCTTTCCTGAAAGGCAAACACAAACACAAACACATTCACATTCATATTCATATTTTTTTATAAAATAACCCACATGAGGGCAGCATTTCATAGGCTAAATTTATCTGCACCATATTAATGCTTAGTGCAAGCGAGCAGATGAGTGAAGAGTTAATAAAAAACTCATTACATGTTAATAAAAATGGAAAAAGCATAGCTGAACTTTTAGTACAGCTTTACAAGTCAGTAGCAGTGGTTGACTGTAGTGAAATAAGGACACAGACACACATGCAACTGCCTGTTGGGTGCCATCCTAGATTATAGCCTCGGTCGCCACAACAACCCCAGTGCCAGAAAAACCCAGGAACTGGCTCGTTGTCAAGGTCACAAGTGGTTCAGTCCGTCCCTTCTGTCCGTCACAATGACTTCTACACAAATGCCAGACCAAAGATGGTGGACTGGACCTCTCATAAGACTAAGGACCAAAATTAAAGTATTATAAATGTTGTAGGCATAACTTCTAATGCGTAACTCCTTACAACAGATTATTAGCTGAAAAAAACCCTGAACTGAATTAGTACACATTTAGCAAAAAAGATGCTATTCCTAGTTGTAGTTTCTAGCATCTCTGTTGTAGTCATACGTGTGATATTCTTTGAAAATGGCAAGAAAGGGGATAATAAACAAAACATCAAGGATGTGTGTATTATATTGAAATCTAAAAAGTCTTAACATCAGAACCAACAAATCACAATGTTTCTTAGGCCTGCACGATTATGGCCAAAATGATAATCACGATTATTTTGATCAATATTGCGATCACGATTGTCACAATTATTTGTTAATTTATAACTGCTTTCACATCCATATTGTGCTACACTGCTCTTATGTTGAAGTTACATACAGCTGCATGTAAATGAAAATGATCTGAAATAAATACCCTAGGATATATATATATATATAAAAAAAAAATGTATCTCTGTGAAAGCTCCTTCACCTGTTTTCAACAATAACTGATTAAAAGAGCTAGGGAGAGAGGGGGAGTGCGATGGACGTATATGCTACTCACAGAGTGACGGGTGATTAATTATGAATGGGTCCAGCAGGCTCCGTCTCACACATTATTACTCTATGAACTGAAGTTAGTTGCATTCAATAACTTCTTCTGTGTCTTCTGTGCAAAATTAAACCATATCGATATAAATAACATGGCTTCATTTGTGGAGAGGAAGCGGCTGCGATGACATTAGGTGCACCGGTGCGACCTAGTAAAAATGTTAGTCGCACCCTAGAGCCCTGTGAGCTAACAGACACTAACTAACACTGCTGTTGTCTGAAAAACAACACAGACGGGACAAAACATTGCGTTTCCTAGTAAACTGGTAAACCTTGTGACCGACGTATGACCAACTGCTATCTGTTGTGGAATTTTCCTCACGTTACTCAGTCCTCTGTGACTGTCTACATCTAGAAACAAAGCTGTGCGGTGCAGGGAACAACTCTGACTGGCACATGATCAGACAGTGGTTTAAAATATTGCTTGATTACGCAAATTTGACCGTGGAAAACCAAAATCGTGATCATGATTAAAATTAGATTGTGTAGCCCTAATGTTTCTTACATCCGCTCACTCACTAAATTGTGACCAAACAACATTATGTCAACAGTGTGACCAAAGCTAATGGGTCAAAGCAGTTTAAGAGGAAGCTAACACAGCTGTAACTGCATGATGGCGTGCACAAGCCATAGGTGACCTTTCACTGATCCCATCTGCATAACTATATTGATGATTCAGGGAACCATGAATCAATACAGAAAACAAACTTTGTGAGATCACTGCAGCACTTACTTGTATCTGGTGGTAGATGTCATCTTCTCGTGGTTCTCCAAGAACCTCTGAAAGGTCTCTTTGGACTCCTTGTATTTAATTCTGGCCTCTTCTTTTTCTTCCTTCTCTGTTTGGACTTTGTAAGCATTGAATGCCTGTTTCTTCTCACTCAGTTTGGGAAGTGCGCTTTGTTGACAAGGAAAAGTGAGAATTTGAGGTCAGATGGACATTGTTATCACTTTCTATTGTACATCAGATAAACTAATCCCAGGAGAATAGTGTACCTGTAGCGAGGATCATTGATAATCATTTTCATAGCCTGTTCCCAGGAGGAGTTTGATGACACACCCTGAAAAATAGAGAATACAATTCAACGTAATGATGGCCTGTACTCTTAAACTGACAGGTTAAATTGACATGTGAAATTTCCAACATACTCAAAAAAAAAAAACAGATACCCTTTATTAGAAAAAGCATGCAAGACAGGCAGAGGAACAATGAGCTGTGCTAGAAGTCAACACATTTTCTTAATTACTAATAGATGCCTGGTTAAGAGGTGTGGAGAGGCAATAAATTAAAGAAGTGCCACGGAGGACTTATGTAAGCGGCCTTTTGCCACTTGCCTCTCTCAGGGAGCGACTCCTTTATCCATTATGAACTGATTCCACCACGTGCCTCTGTCTTGTAAATTGTCACAGTTATTCTAACTCACTGATGCATGTCATTTTCTCTCACCGTCTTAATCCCAGCCAACCCTGTGCCTTTGATCCAATAAAGCTAATCATAAAGACAGAGCCATTAAGATATTGCAGGAAATAGCAAGCAATCTCAGAGGAGAGCTGTGTGCACAAAATTAAAAAGAGCCTAAATATAGCAGCATTCAAGGTGTGGGTGCTAGGCTGCCTTGCAACACAACAACATACACAGCAACAGGAGGTGAAGCTTAACAATTGAGCTAAGACCTTCCAGGGGCTCATGAAGAGGGACAAGGATTAGATCCAGGTCACAATGCAAAAGATGTGCTGGTAAACACATCAGTAAAACAGACCTCCTATAGTTAATGGTGTACAACGCAATCATCAAAGCCCAAATTGTTTGATGAAAGAAGCCGCCTCATTTAATAACAAAATGGAACTTACTATTACGTACTAATTATTGACATGGCTGTATTATGATTATTATTAACCAACTGAATTTTATCAACAGAAAATATATTGAACTTTTTAAAGAACTAAACATTTGCTCCATTTTTATTTGCTACAATTTAGAACAAGTTCACAATCAATGTCAAACTACAGCCACCTTCATGATATTTTGCATTGCAAACTGCTCCACTCCAAGTGATGACAGTTAACTCTACAGTCTTTGTAGCTGTGATAGCACATGCACAATTATGTCTGAAGTATTCATGGTGCTGGTCACAGCTACAGTAAAAGCACATTATGGTTACTAATCTATGTCTACAAAAGCAGACAGATTTTTTTTTGTATTTGACCTGCTAAATGTCTAGTAACATGAACACGCACTACAGGCTGATAGAGACCACACATCCTCTACATCCTTCTACAGTGTGTGGCAATGTTAACTCCATTTGACAGCCTGACTCACCTTCTCCTTTAGCAGCTCTTTGAAAGCCTGCTTGGCCTCCTCTTTCGTGTTCCATTTGTACGTTTTCTTCTGAATTTCTGGCCGTTCTTCTTTTGTAACTTCAATACTGAGGGCAAAGGAAGATGTTAATACATTTATATAACATTTAAGACATTGAGCATTTATTACATTGGGTGATGCGAGACAAAAATAGACCTGGTCCATTAATAGATTAAGCTTAAAAGGGTGCAGTGTACAAACCAAGTGCTATTATGAGTATGGTTTTGGCTTGATGTATATGGTGCATGTCTGAGTACTGGAGACCGTACCAGTCTCGCTATCTGACATAACTGTTTACCTGGCTGTGGCCTCTGTGACGGCTGAGCTCTCTGAGGAAGCCACAGGTGCATCTGCAGTCTTGACCTCAGCTGTGTGATGCATGGACGCCTGAGACAGGTGTTCCTCTGAGACTGCTGTTGCAGTTTCCGCCTCAATCATGGTTGCCATAGTGGCTGTATTATCTGCTTGCACTGTAGGAGCTGCTGTGATGCCAGGAGCCATTGCCTCTGCCGTTCTGAAATCAGACCATGACGAGTAAAACCAGTACACATGATTAGAAGAATACCAGGACAATGTAGCTGAAAGGGTCACTACATGAAAATGGAAAAACTGGCATATTAATAAAATAAAAGGTTTTTGATCAAAAGGAGAAATCACGTTCAACAAGCGCTGTATTTGTTGTTAATAATACATAATGCAGCAGTAAAGAGTAACCAAAGGTAAACAGGAAGCTCTTACCCATTCTCCTCTGCTTTGATCATAGCTGGAATAGACAAAAGGAGATAGCAGTTAGGGTACTTGTTTTCATTTCAAAGCATGCTGCAGACAAGAGACAGCCTAGACATAAATGTACTGCCTGAGCTACATTGTGTTCCTGTATTATTAATGCTTCCTGTGTTTGTACATTAATGACAAACCAAACCCCCTCTAATGTGTGGCATTATTTGTAAAACAAGCCAGCAGCCTACCAAGCATGGCTCATTGTAAAACATTAATGCCTTTCTTATAACAGGTTTGTCATCATCAGAGAGTAGCTCTTTACCTTCCAGATCCTCCAGCTCTTTGGGCTTTGTCCATCTGGACTCCTTCGTTTGAGAGTTATAATAATAAGGCTTCCCTGTGTCTGACTTGTACTCCTTCCAAGGGCATTTAGACAGCATTTGCTACAATGAGAGAGAAAAAAAAAAGGAAAATATTTCAATTGTGTTACAATGCACAATGACTAGTGTGAGGTTAGGACCATATGAATATATTCTAGTAAATTTACATTTTTAATTAATTTTGATTCATGTGCACAGCCCCTGATAAAATAAAAACATTGAATAAGTTATGCTATGAATTATCTGTGTAAAGATAAAATTATGTGACTATGTGAGTATACAAATGTTACCTGGGGGAACTTTACAAGTAGATGTTAAAGAGCCCTCTTATATACTACTATTTTCAGATTCTTATATTTTGTGATTCTACTGGAACATGTTAACATGCTTTAATGTTCCAAAAACACTATTTTCCTCCTACTGCCAATGGCTGCAGCACCTTTATTCACCCTCAGTCTGTGACGCTCTGTATGAGCGCCTGTCTCTTTAAGCTTTTCCGCATGTCTGTGAGTATGTGGAATCTCTGCTGTTGTTGCAGTCTGTAGAACCTGAGACTAACTTCTACAGAAATTTATAGCAGGACTTTGTACCGTGAAAAATCACCAATAAAGGCTTCTAAACAAATACTACACAACCAGTTTCAGCAAAATCACAGATAAACGCTTCTGAACAGAATAACTTAATACCTAACCAGATATGTTTCAGAAGTAATATGAACCAAAATTAGGGTAAAATTAACAACAATGGTAGCCAAAATCACAGCTTTCCCTGACTTAGCATGTAGTTAGTCCAAAGTAAACACAGCAGTAGCCTTAAAAAAACTGCAATAGCCTGTCTGGACCAATCATAGAAACCCGGCTCGGTGTTATGTGACACCGAGCCAAGAGTAGAAGAAAAACATTGAAAGAGGAGTGTACAGAACATTAGGAAATGGGATGTCTCTGAAAATACGTTTATCTCATTATTTGAACAGAAAAGCATAAAGAGGTTCCCTTTAAACATGGTATGTAAGTGATAAAGGTATGCACCTCTGCAGGAGATTTGAGATCATCTGGTTTCTCCCATGTGGATTGCTTGGTCTCTGTATTGTAAAAATAGGTCTTCCCATCCAGTGATTTGTGTTCTGTCCACAGGGACTTCTGAGGCAAAGAAAAAAAACATGTATCAGCTGTTTTAGTGAAGGCACCACTTTGGTTCCATTTAATATGCTTTTGCAGCTCCTAGATAATATTATCTTTCGGTTTTCAAATGTGCACAAACCTTCTTTGGCTGTTCTTCCTGTGGAGATCCATTCGTGGTGCTCTGCAGGGACAAAGAAACAAATGAAATGTTGGTAGACTGCAGTTATTAAGAAGACAAACATCTGGAGCAAATGATGAGAATTCTAAATTGTTGCATTTGAAAAAATGCAATTACTGCATATAAAGAATAATTATACACTTACAGCAGTACCAGGTGCAGCAGCTGAGAATAAAAACACAAATCATTCAGATGCTGTACTTTTGATGAATACAAAATATGCAACAATATGATTTGTAAGTAACATGACAAATCAAGGCTCTTACCTGTCAAGTCAACACCAGGCTGTGGAAAAAGACAGATTTTTTTAGAGATTCATTTCTGATGTGAAAATGTTAAAATGTTTTGTTATGCTTCTTGACAACACTCTAAAACACTTTGATTAGACCACTTGTATAACTTGTTTTTACCATTATTTTACTATTGTTTTATTATAACCATTATTTAGTCTTTTCATTTAGCACTTGTATAACCATTATTTTACTATTGTTTTATTAGTCTTTTTATTCCGCATCTTGTATAACTTGTTTTGGTATTAGTTTTTTTATTTAGCACTTGTATAACTTGTTTTGGTCACGTATCGAGCTCATGTTTTGAGAGCGGCTTTTCTGTTTGGAAAATATGTTTTCCAAACAGAAAGCCGAACTTATCAAGGGAAAGGCTGAGAGCAGGGACTGGCCCTCCTTGCTCGCACACTATCCTTTGCTTGCTAAGAAAATAAAAGACGGGGAAATCCCTAGGCCGGACAGAGTCTGCTGCGGGTCGCGTAGGGACGCCCAGCTACGTTGATGCTGCTCTGCCCGGGCTGTCGGCTCTCCAGTCCTGTGTCACGGTAAGAGCTCTGATGATAGGTGTCATTAGCATCACGTGTTGAAAGCTTTGAAAGCTTGCTTGTTTTGCTGTATGCTGCGGGGAGTAAAAAGACACATTTATTCTAGCAGGTATAGCGTTTGGGATATTTTGAAAGCTTGTTGCTTTGCTGTATTCTGTGGCGGAATAAAAATACATATTTATTCTAGCAGGTACAGTGCTTGGGATATTTTGAAAGCTTGTTGCTTTGCTGTATTCTGTGGCGGAATAAAAAGACATATTTATTCTAGCAGGTACAGTGCTTGGGATATTTTGAAAGCTTGTTGCTTTGCTGTATTCTGTGGCGGAATAAAAAGACTCATTTATTCTAGCAGATACGGTGTTTGTGTGTTTTGTGGCCGACCACTCCCGAACCTGTATAAAGATTTCATAAAACAATTTCCCAAAATAAAAAGTTTACATTAGCGCATCTCTATCACTGAATAACGAATTCAGCCGGGAAAACAGACTCATCATTCACAACACACAGTAACTGACAAATCTTTCTTAATTAGTTCAAAACTCCACACCCTCAAGATGCAAAACTATACTTGATGATTAAGAGGTTTTATGATCTCTGAAGCAGCATGGATGTTGTCACAATAAATATATCAGATTGCTTATTTGCATAACTTGTTTACCCCTCAGCATAAAAGAAAAATGAACAGAAGATCAACAGTGAAGGGCTCATGTGTTTCATTACATTTACAGTGAGCCACAGCTGAATCAAAGCCAAAACAAAAAAGTGACATATTTCACACAGGTGCTTATTTTACTTGTAATCACCAACTGTTTTTCCTCAGCTGTTTCAGTTTATTGTGTGGTGAAAAATATTCTTTTTTTTCCCCCAATGGAATGACATCAATTCACATTCAACTTTTACAATTTGGCTATGTAATTGATCCCCTTAGCATTTCACAGATTGCAGTGTATTCTTAAGAAGCATAAAGCAGAGCACTGATGGTAAAGGTAGTGAGGAGCGTTACCGGTCCCGTTGGTTGTACAGCCGCAGCTGGCATGCGAGGGGGCATCATCATCCCTGGCATCATAGGTGGCATCATGCCTGGCATCTAATAAAAGAAGCATCATAAAATATTCATCTGGCATTTCCATACCACCCAGTGCAGGAAGATGTATTAAGACAGAGTGTGAGACAGGGTGTTGGTGTCTGTGTGGAAGGCTACGTGCAACAGAGAACTGAGTCGAGACCAAAACTGAGTCTGCTGTGTTTATTTAATGATGTGATGCCACAGCTTGAGATCTGTGAAGCAGAAACACACCAAACTAAGACCCCTCATCCCCTGAATAGACGTGTGTTGCTGGCACCTTGATCAAAACACCCCCCAATACCACATCTATTTATAAGACTGACAACATTTGCTTGCTAAAAGTGACCCATTTTTGCTGTATAAAATAAAGAAAAAAAGAGTGTTTAGCTGTATACAACCATCCAATGGTAGATGTTCTAAATGATGCACAAGCATCTTCAGTTAAATGGTATCTCTTTAAAAAGGACTATGAGCGTTCTAGCTTCTTTTAACTGATATTTGTTTAGCATTTGCCTTTGGTTATTTTCTAAATAAGTTTGACTAACTTCCAAAGTTATCACTTAAATAAAACTGAAGTAGTAATGACACATGAGTTATGTTGTGCACTCTAGAGCATCTCCAAATATCTTATTCCTTTTTAAATTAATAGCATCTGCCCCGTATCTTTTCATTTGGCTGTGTTGGAATGTGTAAAGTAGTAAGTCCTTGTTTAACTTAAGATTCAGAACAGAATGAATACTGGCATGAGAGGAGCAGAAGACACAGAGGCCACTTAACCCTTAGAATAAACAAATCCAACAAAATACAGACAAACCTACAAACTTCCTACAAGGCTCACCTGTCCCATTGGTGGTGCCCCCATTGGTGGCATTATACCAGGGGGAATTATACCAGGAGGCATTGGAGTCATGCTGGACGGTCGCTGTCCCATAGGGGGCATTCCGATAGGAGGGAAATGAGGCGGTATTCCTGGTGGTCCCATCTAGACAAATTAATATAGAGAGAAAGACAAAAGATGCATTGCAGTAGATTAGATTAAACATCAATGAAGAAGACTTCATTTTTACCACTGAGTTCAACCCTATATGACGACTGGCAACAAGAAGTGAAAAGCTAATTATCATATCTGTCACTGACTTACAAATGGGGGAGGTATCCCTGAGGGCGGTACACCTGGATAAGGGGGCGCTTGGCTCGGGCCATTATTAGCGTCCGATGAAGACTGTGATGAATAAGAAACACCGCACAGAATTAGTGAACAGCCTGTGGTGTAACGCGTAATTAGCAGCGTGCTAAATTCAATAAAGCCACCACTGCTGTTTCTCCAAATATGTCCTTAAGATTTAGAATGTTGTTTAGATTTCCTGGGTACAATTCTACAGTTAACACTATAGTTAAGTTTTATCATGACAAGCACAAACTAAATCGCACTATTAGTTTAAATAATTGTAGTCTTCATAAAAAGAAGGGTGGACAAAATATAAAAAGTGCATTTCAGTAAAAAGGCAGAACAATTCAACAACACCACTAACTATAGCCTTTAAAAAGTCAACACCTCTCTAAAACGATTTCAACAAAAACTCAACTTAAGCTTCATGATGATTTATGGCAGGGCTGTTGTATTAACCTGAGTTTTTAGCTTGATGCACATTGGCCTATATGGAAGTGTTGTCCCAATTAAAAAGGGCACAAAACACATTTTTAGTCTGTAAGGCCACATGTTTGAGCGCACATCACGGATTGTAAGAGCAGAGTCAGAGTTGAGAGTGCAATCAGGGTCATGCATCTGCTCTCAAATTTTCTTCTGCTTTTTGGCAGCTTCTAAGCACCTAATATTGCAAAAGGTCTCTTGCCAACCATTGTTTTAACTAGCAAGCTGCAGCAGGACACATCTGGATATTAGAGGCAGGTATTTTCCACAGTCTACACAAGGAAAAACGTCAGATTTTCAATGTATTATTTTTCTGTAAGGTGTAAGCGCAAATATGACTATTACAAGCTCATTCATGATCATAAAGGTCTACCAAAATACTCTGTATCGTTAAGCACTACAGAGGACTATTAAATTTAGGTTCATGGGCATACAGGGACATTAAGTTAACGTTATATGCAGCTAACGTTAAGCGCTATATGAACCTTACTTAACGCTAGTGTTAGCTGTGGCTGACAGGCTCTATAACAGTTTACTTTCATTTGTCTTTGTCCATTTTACTTGACTTTAACTCGCACTAAAAACACATGATTATAAAAAACAAAAACTTCTCATCTGAGTAATGCTTATTTTCTACGTAACTTCTACCGTGTGAAATACTGTTCGTAATGAATGACTACAGACACGGTCTAACCCCTGGTGCAGGATAATGGTTTATGTATGAGCTAACGTGAGAGTTTAGCTAGCTAATTAGCCAACTATTCAGCTAGCTGAACACGTCTTTTATCAGCCTTGGATTTAAGTTTATAAATACAATGAGACGAATGTACTAATGTTATATGTAACCGAAGCTAACTGCATGTTAGTGCTATCTACCTTTACTTTATAATAAGCTTCATTTCCAGGACATAGTCGGAACCATGACGCTATGTGTGTGGCGCTATCTTAGCTCAGCGCTAACACGACATGCTAAACTGGGGTGTTATAGAACGTGCAACATTATTAAAGCATCATGAAGAAAAGGAGCCAGTCATTAACCAAAACGTCCAATAAGTACGCCTACACTTTTCACAGTTATACTTTTACTCTCTAGTAATGATCTATTCTTTTAAATGGTTTTACTCACCATGTTGACGAGATGGTATGCCTCCGAGAAAGTTGAGCACCTCTCAATAACGAGCAAAACGATTGGCTCAACTCCCACCGCATGCGGCGAGGTCAAAGGTAAAGATTCTGTAGCGTCATTATGCGGTAGTAATGTGCAGAAATTCGCAATAACATACAAAGTGATTGTGTTATGATCCTGTAATTGTATGGAAACACAAGCGGCGAAAAAAATATGCCACAACTGATTTCATTGCCGAGGGAAGACCTTGAGATGCGAAAAGCCAGTAAGTGTTCGGTCCACTTACGGTGGACATTGATTTTATTTTTTTTGAAAATCTGTGCTGGAAAAAAAGAAGACGAACAAATTATTAAGTGGTTAAGCACCAATAACATGAAATGCAACATGTAATGCTGCTAATAAAAAAGTTAACATATAGTAAAATAAATATAGTAAACTTATTTACAATGTGAAAATGCAATTGTAACAAGTTTATTCAAAAGCTAGATTTGATTCTTTTTGTATATAGCTGTCCCAACTTCCAAGATTAGACAGAAGATACATTAACATAGACAGCTTACTGCTAAGAAATATACAGCTAAACTAGATTAAAAACACAAAGCATACTGAATAGTTAGAGCTATGTTGTATTGACAATTAGGTTTTAACTGGACCATATGAGCTACCGCAGGCCTGCTGCATGGTCGAATTCTAACAGTAAAGGCCTACTATACAGTATTGTATTATAGTGTAGTTGTTAACTTTTCTGTACACGTTGCACAAGGAACAATGGCATACACTGGCATACACTGCATATATATATATATATATATATATATATATATATATATATATATATATATATATATATATATATATGTCAATTAGAGGTAAGGTAGTATAATCAAGAGGTACTGTAACTGCACTCAGGTGCAAGCAAACAGTTTTTTGACCATGCGGTAGATCAATCAATCAATCAATCAATCAATCAATCAAAATGTATTTATATACAATTTTACAGCAACCAGCAGGTATTCAAAGTAAAATCTCATACAATAGAAAGAGTGAAGATAAAAAACAGTAAAATCAGAAAAGGTTACAAAACAAACAAAAGAATGAACTTGTCACACCGCTGCTACGTGTTAAAAGCCAGACTAAACAGATATGTTTTAAGTTTGGACTTAAAAAGAGCTACATCTGTAACAGTGCGAATATCAGGGGGTAACTTGTTCCAGAGTTAGATGGTTGTTATGTTTGTCGTTTATCAGAAGAAAGTAGTATAATACAAGAGGAAGAAATTGGCTGTATTTTGTTGTAGGAAATAAATACATTGTGTTATTGCAAACACTGGACACTTTGATCATTTACTACACAGGTCTAAAACAAATTGACAATGCAACCGTCTAAAACTTTGTTTTATTGAAAGGCAAAGGGGTCACTACAGTGGATATAACGTCATGAATACAATTGGAAACAACATCAAATAGTTTTTTTAAATGTCATTATGACCCTAATTACGTTCTGTGTTAGATAATCCGTCCTCTTATTTGCAATCCTCACCCTGCACTTACATGCTCATTATACAGAATTCTTTGCTAAAGAGGAGTAACTTTCTCCCCTGTTATTTTAAATTATAACAAGTGTCCATTTCTGAAGCTGGACTATGCCTGTAGCTAGACACAGCAACATTACCTTAGAGTATTACTGTAGGTATCATTTGGCGAAGTGGCTATGATTTTCCAATTATTGGCTTCTGTGGAACAGTTCTCCTGGCAGTTTGTAGCTGGAATGAGTCCTACTGATGAATTTAGAAAGTGGTCAGTTTTCACACTTTTTTTTTTTACCTCTTTAAGTGCCATACACATGGCTGTGGTCTTCGTTATTTCCCTGTTTCTCATGCTCCTGCAGTCTGGTCATATATTTTTTCACACAAACAAGATTAAGCAGTACTTCATCCATTATGAGGGTTATTCAAACAGAAAATTAGCTTGATGGCCTAATTAACACATTGATTTTCATTTATTGCTGTTAGTGTTCTGTAGAGATGCCATGTACACCATCTTAACACAGATACTAGACATACGTGATGGGCATCTTACCTATATACTGCTCAGTGCTGTTGTCTACTGTGGAGTTGGTCTGGGATTTAAAATCTCTTTGGAGTGTGAAGAATGCAACAAAGAGTTGGGAAATAAATGAGCCTACACTCGAGGTAGACTACAAAAAAACTCTGATGTATTTACTGACAAATGCATGAAATTTCCCTATCCATTCTCTTAACAAACCAAAAAGACAACAAGGCCACAGTGAGGGCCAGTGATGGATTGAGCTTTGATCTAATGATGAGAGTCAGTCAACCACAGAGCATTACTTCTTCTTCAGAGAAGCAAACATAAAACAAGCCATAAATCAACACCATTGCATAGCGGCAAATGTTATTGGTTGAACTGAATGATTAAAAAGAGATTGTTAATGTTAAACTTAGGCCTACTAGAGAAAAAGTTTAAATGGTATCAGAAGTGAGAGACTTTTCCTTAACCCAGTGGTCTTGACAGGTATGATATTGTAAACTGTTTTATCCATAGACTGTATAAAGAAAGTTTTCATTTTTATTTTTCTGACAAACTCAGTTTTTACTCATTAAAAATATCAGTTTAATACCAGAAATTCTATTACAAAAAGCAAAACATATTTTCACTTAAACTAGATAAACTAGATAACAGATAAATCATATTTATCAGGAAATAATACATTTTTGATAATAAAAATTAATATTACTTTTTAACTCTATATGTACATTTAATATGGATTTGGTGAAATTCAAAGCATCAAAAATTACAATAATTATTTCATAAAATGTAAACAATTACAGTTCTCATCTCAACAATACAAAATTTCATGTAAAAGAATTTTACAAGAATTTTAGATATTAATTAAGGACATTAATTAAGGACATTTTTAACTCCTTAAAGTAAATATGTGATATAAAAGACAATTTTTTCCCAACAGAAAGCAATAAAAGATGTCTAACCCAACTCAAATATCACTCTGGTCAAGTTCATCTTTTATTTATCATAATTTGCTTGTATGATTAATGTTTATCAGATGCTGAAACCATTTCTTAAGCGTTTCCATACACTTCAGTATTCAGTACAGCTTATTTATATGTTTGGTGTTCTATTTTTACATCCTAACACAGTTAGCCTATGCCTCATTGTTGTGTGTGATTGATTAACAATATTTGAGATGATCAATGTTTGCCTCTGGCCATTTTACCCAGTGAGCTTTGAGTCCACCATGCTGCTGAACTGCCTTACAGCCACTCTTCTCTCATCCAACAATTGGATTCATGTCGGCCACGGTCACATTATCTATGAACAATACACATTATTACATTTACAGTCTGCCTTTCTGTTCCCCGTTTAAAAAAATAAAGGCCTGAACTGATCTGAATGTAGTCTTATGAGTCTGTTTAGATCTTTTCTTTCAACTGGAGAGCTTTTACAAAACAAAGGTTTGTAGCAAAGGAACTGTTTTCTTTTGATGATTCATAAAACTTTCTTTCATGTGCAGATATCCGTGTTCATGTGGCTTAAGAGTATTCTTTCTCTATCTTAAGCCACAATCAAATGGTTAATATGATCACTGATTTAGTAGTATATTTTGTGTAAATGAAAACGTAGTGCGGTATATTTTATATATTAGGATGCACTTTATATCTGTATGTAATAATCAGCTCTCAGGAAATGATTTGTCTACCTCTCCTCTATTTTTATGTTGCTTGAGGGGAACATGTTTTGTCTAAAAGCATATTTGTCCTCAGGGTGATTATTGACCACTGTGCCACATGATCCATGAAACCATGACCTCTGAGCCAAAAAAATCAAACATTATCCATTTACTACATAGCCTACTACATGCATTCTGGTTTATCTATGACTTTACATGGCACTAGCTTCTATAAAACCCTGAGATCACAAATGTGAACCCCGGCTACTTTGAGCTCTGCACAGCAAATTTGTATCAAGAAGTGAGAGATTCTTCTCTTGGTTGTAATTATCCATCATGAACACACAAAGCTGTTGATTACTGAGTACCAGCAATTCAGCGTCTCTTGTTCTGAAAGAGTTGCTGATTTTATGGATATCAGGCATTTAGGTCAAAGGGTCTACTGTACTTCCTCTTTGCAGTGACACACACACATACAAATACACACACACACACACACACACACACACACACACACACACACACACACAAGATGTAAGAAATCCTTCAGAACACAGCAAGAAAAAAGTATGAATAAGACATGCCTACTGAATGTCATAGTAAATGTCAGACACTATATTTTGAGACTCTAAAATCTCTCTAAAAATGTGTGTTCTGAACAACGTGACAACTCTGGAAGATCCCCCAGATATGAATATCTCCTGTCTGATAAACCTGACATTTTGCTCAACACTTGTAAGCTTTTGCTGATTGTGTTGTTCTGTGGCCTGCGAGGATGTAACCACTTTGAGATGATCTGAGATGCATTGTCATTTGTCAGAAAATGAATTGGTTAGGCTTCTGCTGACATGTTGTCACTCAGAAAAGGTGTGTGTGTGTGTGTGTGTGTGTGTGTGTGTGTGTGTGTGTGTGTGTGTGTGTGTGTGTGTGTGTGTGCGTGTGCGTGTGCGTGTGCGTGTGTGTGTGTGTGTGCGCGCGCGTGTGTCTCTGTGGGTGTGTGACTCTGCACTCTATACACACACACACACACACACACACACACACACACACACACACACACACACACATGCTGGCTTAGGGCTGAAATGACAAAATTAATACAATCCTTGGCCCTACATGATTGATAAGGGTTAGGGTTAGGGTTAATCTAACTGCAAGAAAGTGAGTAAGCGTATTTCCCAAAATGTCAAACTACTCCTTTAAGTTTAGGCTGCTAAAGTTATTTAACATTTCTTGATACAAGTAGGCTATGGGAATTTAAACCCACAAAGCCCCACCATCAACTATTGACACACTGAAAAAAGAAGACTTGTAGCAAGGGAGATAAAGGTTTGGGGATTCATTTCAAGCCCGGCAGAGCCACACATATGTCTCTTCATGTGGCAGATTTAACCACTCCATTATCTCTGTGTATTGCAAAAGCATAGGTTTGATTCAATGACTGGCTTTAGACATGTAGTAAACTTTGCAGTTCAGTCGTAATCATTCAGTACGTACAATATTTCTGGCCAGCTCCATTTAAAAAAAATATAAATATATATATATATATATATATATATATATATATATATATATATATATATATATATATATATATATAGTTTCTCCATTGATGCATGTAGGTAGGAGTGAAGATGGTGAGTGGTTTTAATTTGAGGACTGATGTCCAGTTGTGGGCACTCACTGTGTATGTGGCCTATAATGAAAGGAAATGGCTGGAGAAAAAGGGGGAGCAGCGGGATCACAAAGAAGATGTCAGGGGATTTATGTGTAATAGCAGTCTACAAAATGGGACTTTATGCTCCATGTCCCTCGTTTCAAATTTCCTAAAGAATATCCTGTTTTTGCAATGTGTTTTCGTGATAGTGCTCGCTGCTAGAAAATGACTTGGCTTACATGGAGAAAGTGGTGTTACATCTGAATGTAATACGGCTGCTAACATTTCAGTTTTTTTAGATGTTACATTTGATTTTCAAATGAATACAACCTATGAAGTAGTAGCCACTTGTGTTGCGCTGGTGCTGTCTTTAAAATTCCATATTCATATTGGAAATGTTTGGCTTCAGCAAATATTGTCACTCACCTTCTAGAAATTGTATGTAGCCATGTATTGTAAATAGCTTGCCTGTCTCCTTGCTTGTTTACCCCATCACATAATCAACAACATGAATAAAGCTCATTTTCATTCCTTCTGTGCAGCCTTTCAAATCAGTTTATGCAGCCACATACAGCTTTAAATTAGCAACACATACTGTATACTAATAGTCATGGGAACTTTGCTCAAACGTAGAATGAATATTTAGCCACTGGATTTTTTCAGCTTATCTTGACGAAGAGCAAGTGGGTTACAGTGTAATCTTTGGATCAGCTATGGCTTTTAACCACACTCACCACACTGCTCTAGCAAGATTACTTTGAAATATAGACTTTCAAGAGAGTAGCCCATTTAAACACATCTGATATTAGTCCTATCTCCAAGGAACAGCATAGGACTGTCTTAGGAAGAGAAAAATATACAGAATCAATGCTCACATAGACTTGAATGTAATTGCTGTTACACACTCTCTCCCTTCTTTTTGTTCAGGACATGAATGAGTGGTCAATTAGCTATTACAGTTGCTCATTTGTCTGTGTGTAATACCCTGCTTGTCAGTCAGACAGAGTGCCTCTATGGAGATGATGCGAACTAAACTTTATGAATCTAAATGCATGTTAGTCATCTTGGCACAGTGAAAACAATCAGAGGAAAAAGATCTGAACTATCTGTAGATCTGCTATGGTATCTGTTTGTGAAACTGAGAATGTTTTTTTTGAAAGACTGCCGACATCAGGTGGCGAACCAACATCAGGTGTGGAATGAGACATGGATCCCAGAGGGGGGCTGCTGTGGGAAGTCTACTGTAAAAAATGGCAGCGATGGCAGGTTCACCACACCTTGTTGAATCCCACAGTACTTGACAAATTGGAGACATGTACCCCCCAAAAAAGAAGCTTATTTGGAAGAAACATTTGACATCTGTTTTGCAAGAGTAATTCTGTAACACACTGGAATGCTTCTAAACATCTGGCAATTCCAATTAGACATGCAAAATAGGCCACTTGGGCCACAAGGGAGAACTATTTTTTTTAAAGTTTTGTTGTAAGAAGTTCTTTGAATGTATATGTTCTGTATTGGATTGACAGATATAGAAAAGGATCTTCAGGTGAATGATTTAGTTTTGGCTGTTTTGGTAAATCAATCAAAGTCAAAGTCTTTTTTTGCACACTAGCAGTGTGGCTAATGGGATTTAAACATTCTGTTGGTCGGTCCAGACATACAGACATTCATGGTCCCCAGATAATGTGTCCTGGTGACTTTGGTGAGACAATTCCTCTAGCTCCTGCATGAGGTTGACATTTGGGCTTCTGTGTGAAATGGCCCGACAACTATTGGATGAACTGCCATGACATTTGAAACAGACATTCATGGTCCCCAGAGAATGAATTTGAGAAACATTTAAGATCTAGATGTACTAAGATGAATTTTTTTGCCTCTGGTGGTATCATTGTTTGTGTGGCTCTTGGGTTCATCATTAAAATGCACAGTCAATGATGGTGATTTTAATTTAAATGTCATTTCAAATAAATATAATACTAGTAAATATTGCTGTGTTATTATCTCAGATATTCTTATTCATATAAAAAGTGGACAGGAAATTCATTCCTGATGTCACATTAAATTTATCTGAAAAGTTAAAAAGTAAATATTAAATTTTTTTTATCAATTTTATACCTTCCATACAATAATTTTTTTAAATGTATTTATAGGGAGGTTTTTTTTGGCTCTATTTTTCTGGCCTATATTGAATACTCAATTTCAAAGCCTCCCTGGGACCCAAGAGACTCCGAATGAGTCAGACAGACTCATTGTACCCCCAGATGTGGTGTGACTGACACAGCCGCATTATGATATTCAGTTAGCTGAAAGCACCTGCTCCCAGTCTGTAATGAGTATGCAGAGTTTGCTACACATGAACCAAATTGCAAAAACCTGATTGAAACGGTGTGCCCAGGCAAAGAATAATAACCTCATGTCTGAAGCTCAGGTGGGGGGGAGTCCATTTAAAAATCACCCACCACTTTAACTCTCTGACACATTTGATATTTTATTAAATTAATGCCTTAAGCTGCCACTGTAATGTGATGAACTGATCTCATGTTGATCTCTGCTCTCTTTCTAAGGTTTGTTTTCATAATTATTCCAACCTGAAAAGCAATCACTCACCACGTAGTGAAAGGTCATTATTATTCTGTGATCAAAATGTAGTAAACAATTAGTACAATTAAGGGTCCTACATTTTCACAATAGAATCACATTATAATCTCAGCACAGAGTATGATTTGTTAACTGGGCACATCTGTGTAAAAATAAGGCACTTAGAGGTTGTTTATGTCTTGGCATAACGAAGGACATAATTAATTAATTAAATATGTTTTTTAATATGTAAACTTTATTACAGAAGCTATGTCATGTGAAGCTAAATGTAGAGCCATAGTTGTTATAAGGAAAGTGTTTATTAATGTATTGACCATATCTACTTTTGTATTGACTCATTACATAAATACACCCATTTATGTTGACCATTATATCTTCTGATAACCTCTGAAACTTTAAAGGTTTTCAGGAAACAGGGTGTATTTTCCTCTGATAATAAATAGCTGCTAACAATGTGGGGAATGTTATAATTCCTTCTACATTTCAGCCAAATTTGACACTTCTGAATGTGTCTGCATCTGGCATTCTCTGATTGCTAATTAGATATCATGTTAAACCGCCATTCTCTGTTTGCCTGACTTATTTAATTTTCTCCATCCCAAATGCTCTATTCCCCCTTATCTCCAGGAAACAGTTGGGCTGAAGCCATCACTCTGCTGGCTCTCATTTAGGCTGCTGCAATCCTGTTGACTTCACACTTGGAACAATCCTTTGTGCTGTTTTTCTGAAGCTCTGATACCACAGGTCTATCCTGTCAGACTTGAGGAAACCATTCAATTAAAAGTGCATTGCTGAGTTGTTTTTCACTGTCTTGTATTAAGCCACAGCACTCCCACTTCACTGGGTCAAGAAGTATCTGAGGCACTAACGTTTGCTATATTATGGTATTTATTAAAAAATAACAATATGTTCATTGCAGGTCAACATTGGGTACAGTCCGCACTGGTTCATACAAGCAATATTATTATTTTTCATACAATAACAACAATAAAGCAGCTATCAAGAACATACAATTGTAATTAAATACATTACTGGTGAGATAGTAAATAGCAAGACACATGATAAGAAACTAGAGTACAAACTAGGAGAGCAAAATGAGGAAAGAAAAAATAGTTTCTACCAATATTACAGTGTTAATATACTTGACCTCTCATGGTGCTTCATCTTTTTTAAATGAAGATAGAAACTGATGAACCTCTAGGCCTCTTTTGAATGGTCTCTGAGTCAAATTTATGATGATTTAAAGTTACCCGTGATCACTGATGTGAATAAAGGTGGAACTACGCCACAAGATTTGGGGCATATTTAAGAGATTTGTTGAAATAAAGAGAATAAAATGAGGTTGCCATGGAGAAACATTGATAGAGATTTTCATTTCATTGGATTGTAACGGTTGTTGAACGGCTAATTGAGAAAAATAATAAAATGCCTCCTGTGGTTCCATTGCCTCTAGTGTTCATTTACTTGGATTGGAATGAAGACATTGGATCACTGAAAAATGCAAAATGGACCTCAAACTGTTAGTTAGCTTGAAATTTTAAAGTTCCCATTCAGCGATTTTTGTCAGCATCTCAATTTTTGAAATACAAAACAAATCCCAAATTTCTAATCCTTTTTTCCTGATTTGAAATCACAATCATTTAAAAGGCCTTTTCACAAGATATATTTTGGCATGCTTGAGTAGGGAAAGTCACAGGTGTAATCAAAGGGATAAATGATGGATGCATGCTATTTGGATGTGGTAGTTTGTGCATGCTCTCTAAATGTTTGGCTTTCTATGACACTTTAGTAAAATTTAGTATTTGCCAGTATTAATTACATATGTGCTTTACCAGCTATGACAAATCAAAATGTTTTACGAAGAGTTCACTAAAGTACAATTTAGGATGTTGTATTTTCCTTGTCTTTCCCCTCCCTCCCATTCTCCGTTGTGTGGATGTCTCTGTCTGTTCCAGAGCTCCAGAGTAATACTGTCTTGGGACTTCATCAGTACAGCAACCATGAAGTTGAGATGGCAGAGCACAGAAATACCATATTTTCATCTTTATTACATTCTGGAAACAGGTGCACTTAAAAATATCTTATATGTCAGACATGCCAAAACCACATTCCAGCAATGCCATTCAGTCAAAGTAGTTATATTGCATTTAAATTGGGATTGGGTTAAATAGCATGGCTTAATAAATGACTGTTGTGATTGCACAATATTCACAAATCCTAAAACAAATTGCTGTTGTTGTATGGCTACACTAATAACCAAACCAATATCACAGCGAGCATATCATATAACATATAAACTACAAGAGCTTAGAGCTATAATTTCAGAAAACCACTCTATGTAGCACCCATCACGTGTTACAGAGGGTCCAGCTCTGATGGAGGAAATGACCCATAGAACTAGCAACTGGTTTTTAACAAACAAACAATTTCAACAATGTGGTTCTGATGTTTATGTCAGAAGATATAGGACCATTTATAGCATAAATGATTGGCGGAATACTCTCTGCTCCTATGGGTGCTCCCTAAGATCTAAGCAGTGCTGGGTTTATCTGGGACCATGCAGTGAACAATTATTTGCTAGCTGAACCCAGCTGACACATCACTGAGATATTAGACACGTGCACAGAACGTTAGATGCTTTCAGTTAGTATGGTAATAAGAAACTATTACAGGAAGAGCTGGAGATATCAGTCAACACAAGTAGTTGTGTGAAACACGTACAACAGGAGCAAAGCATAACTAGCAGCAGCTGCAAAATGAGTGAAACGTCAGAAAATATGACTGCATCATTAACTTGTGATTGGTATGTTGTTTGAACATGATTAGTAATTAAGAGTGTGTTGATTCTGATTATGTGTACGACAATAATGTGATACTTCACTGTCTCACTCCCTTGCAGTGGTGCCAGCCTCAGACTCCCACTTTCTCCACAGTAGCTACATACGACTCTAAAGTAGGTGACAATGACAGCTTCCTGTTGTGGCAATGTAGCAGGTGTGCAAGGCCTCCCAGCTTGCACTGGGGCAACAAACGTTTTGTGTGTTCCTGCATTGTTAATGGTGTTTGTTTTGTTTCCACGCTATTTTTCACCAATTAGTCAGAGGAGCGAATGGGATTCCACCATGAGAGATGTTGTGTGTACAGCAGGTGATGGTCTCCTCAATGTGGCTGGGAAAGTAGTTCCATAACAGCATTGACTTGCTGCTGCCGGTATAGCATACAAATTGAGCTAATCACTTAGTTGCGGTCACCCTACCTGCAAACCCATGCTTACCACAGAATTTATAATGTAATATAATGAAAACACATGAAACTAAACAAAATTGCAATAGAAAGAAAAGTTTGAATTGGATTATACAAATGATAAACACAATAAGTTTAATATAAGTACAAGACATAATATACAGTATTTAGTCAATAATCTGATCCATCGTGATCCAAAATTGAGATCGGGGCCAGCTCAGCATTTTCTATGTATGTTACAGAGCATGTTAATATGTTACTTGTGTAATTGCATCATGCAGTACACTCAGCACACATTACTTAGGCAGTTGTATTTACCTTTACTAAGGAAATGACTGCAAACTAACTACTAAATTAAATGTTATGGAATGAACAATGCAGTCATTTAACATGAGTGTGTTTGTAACTGATTAAAATGAGACTGTTAGTCTCAGGCACTGATTGGAATTTCATGTGATACCAGTGATTGTGGTGTAAATGTTTGAGTGTCAGCTGCTCCTTGTTAAAATCACATATTAAATCTGCAAGTCCACACACAAGTCCATTATCCTGCTCATTTTCATAATAAGAATCTTTGAAGGATGTGATGCCTATTATCTCTAGACTTGAACATGAAAGTAAAGGTCAAGAGCTGGGGACATTAATTCAGTTATAAAGGATGGAAGAAGAAAGAACACTCTTTTGAACAGGAATTTGTTGCTCTGCATGTGACCAGACCAGACCAGATCAAAACTAGGTTTGTGAGAGACACAGGTCACAGCTAAATATTTATCAACGAGCTCTCAGATTCCACTTCCTTGTCCTGGCTCATCTCAAAGTGTCGGTTGCCTTATGTCAAATCTGTCCAACCTGCCAGAAATCAGAACCTGCATTCAAAGGCTAATACTATGTGACAGTTGTCAAATTCATGTAGCATGTCACAGAGCACTGCTCACAGCTATTTATGGTATCTCCGTTAAGAAATGTGAGCGTGTCCATCTCTACAACATGTCTTTAAAGACAGATATATTTGTTGTATGCTGGTAGCTATTGTGGAGTCTGTCAAGTATTGAATAGAGAAGACTGAATATTATAGGGAAAATATGTAAAATATATAAGATTGAAGATGGAATATGAAAGATTTTCAAACAATAGTAAGTTTAAAATTTAATACAAAATGGTGTTTGCCTTCAGTTTGTCTGAAATACTCTATGTAAACCGGATATCTATAATAGGTACACTGTTCTTCATTCTCTCTTCATATATATATTTTTAACTTTAAAGGGGCTGTACTTGATATTTAGAACATTAATAAAAAACACATTTTTTTTCTATGTAAAGATATAGTAAAGTAACACTGACCTGAGAAAAGAATAAAGTCACACCTCCTCTGTGTGTTGTAATTTGAGCTTCTCTGTTCTTTGTTTTGATAGCCGGTCCCGCCACTCGTGCATATTAGTGCATGTTAGTACTTGTGAGTACTTGTGAGTGCCTTGTGCGTCGGTATTAGCCGCCGATGGCTGTGACAAAGCGTTGATGTATAACAGACTCTGTTGAGCTTTAGTTGAAACTAAAGAGTCAGGTAATAATTGTTTGTGTGTTCATTACTATGAGCACAGTAGTTGTTGGGTCTGTTCTATTATTACATTTTTCATAAATTAAAACCTTTTAATACCTGATAATCATGTATGATGTAAGTTTCACTTTTATTTATTGAATGGCACTCATTCAACCTCGTCCAAGTATGCACCCTCGAGCACTCCATCTGTAAAATAAGTTTTTAAAATTCAACCCATGTGCTTTTTATAGACCAAGATACAATTAGTAGTTTCTATATTCATCCTCATTTACATGTTTAAAGCTGCAGTTGTCCTTTTTCTTGTCATGATGTCGTCAGGTCTGTTTCCCCTCTGTGAGCTGTGGGCGTGGCTTAGTTGGCAGGTTGCGCCAGGTGAAGCTCATTGCCTAATCATCCTGCTGCAGTACATAAAGGAGAATTCCGGTCAATTGTCACACGCTGCGCTGTTGTTTGTAAATTTGGCATGCTGCCAGTAGCAAGAAAAATTAAACCAATTGGTGCTGCCTACACCGATTTATCCTCCTGCTAAAGTTAGCACTTAACAGGGCAAGTTTTAAACTTGTTCTTAGTGTCTAAACATGCTCAAAATGTCATTGCAAGTGCCTACCCATGTGCAGTTGTTCCTTCAGTGAATTTGACTGCAGTAGATGTGACAGAAAGGCATAAAAGTTGTGTTAATTCAGCCAGTGCACATACCTCTGTTTATTTCCTGTTTTCCATTGAAGTACACATTAGTCAAAACATGCCTTTCTGTCACATTTACTGCAGTCAAATTCGCTGTGTTCGCTCAGACTACAGCTACTGACAGCAATCCGAATTTACAAACAACAGAGCACGTATTGAAATGGACTGGAATTGTCCTTAAAGGCCAGCTCTGTGATCCACTCGTCGCCAGATCGTACAGTCTACTAGCGTGGTATAGTTGCACTCCTGGCTCCCTGTGTTAATCTGTGTTTCTGGTGTTTTAGCTTGTGTAGCTAAACATGTTCTGTGTTCTCTCTTGTTGCAGCCTGCCTTGCTTACTCATGCTCATGCGTCCTGTCTGCCTGCCTGCTTCCCCGCTCACTCCACGCTGATTAGTAGGATTGGATTCAGCCTCAAATTGTTTGTTGGACTCTGGAAGATTCCTCATTATCACCAAGTCACTGGGCACGCTCTGGAGAGTGCACTGCACTCAACACACTCCCCTCCCATTGCCACCAGCACAATTATTGTGTATATAGATTCACAAATTAAATCACTTTATCGTATATAGCCTGTGTCGTCATCTGCTTTTGGATCCGACCTCCAGTGCTGTTCCGTAACATTTCTCTCCTTATAGATTTCTATGAGGGCAGTACCCATCAAGGAGTATTTCAAGATAGCCTCTGAAATTGGATGCCACAAAATAAAGTGGGGATTATGAGGCTTACCACTACTGAGACACTCAACAGCAGTGTACACGTGTGTCATTACATTTTTAACCAGATGCCTGAGCTGAGCATTTACATTCACCCACATTGAGAATTATTGACTGCAGACAGATTGCCAATTTTTTTGCAAAAACCAACTGCGTTGCATTGTTCTCTGAGACACAATAAGTCAGTTCACCAGAAAAAATATGCTGCTTGTTAATGGCAAAGTTAATCGCACTACTTATGACAGTTCCACTATTTTTTACATTTCTCCCTGTTCTTGTCTCCAAGGGTCTTATTGCTATGTGCATTGCTATCTTCAGACCCAGCATTCTTCAGTTATCACATTTATGAGTTCAATTTATGTTCCTTTTAGCAGTCTGTCATTGATTATAAAAACATATTTATTTTGTCGGGTGTGGGAGTTGCTTTAAAGTTGTGGTCTTAAGGAAAGATGAGGGTGTATGTAACCCCCATGAGAAATATTTTATTTTCACTCACAGGACCAGGTGGTAGAGCCTGGTGGCACTGAAACTTGCTCTACTTGGGATAGAGCTGATTTGTTTTGACATTGCTCTCACCAAAATGCAGGCTGAAAGCCAGCAGAGGGACATTGAGGACTAAGTGACACTCCCAGAAAGATGGAAAAAGGTAGAGAAGAGAAGATTGAAGGTAATTGAAAACCAGAGCGACACACACAGTAGACAGAGAGAGATGCAGGAAAGAGAGACACGTGTTTGATTTTACTGATCACAAAGTTCTCATATGTTCCTGCTTAAACAAGCTCCATTTCAGTCCTGTCTACCTCAAGATTGGCAGCTGACATATCCTGTTATTACATTTTCATCATAAAAAAAACAACAATTTTCTAAATGCCACCTGTAGTTTTCTGGGGCTTTCATCCATCAGCTGCTGACCACCAGAAATTGACTGTAATGGAGACAGCTTGTCATACGCTCCCAGAAGTCGTCAAAGTCATCACTTCTTTCGACAGTTTGTGTATGTGTGCATGTACTTATTTATTGCATTTGAGTGTTGCTTGTATTGAGAGTGCTTGGAGTTCACTGACCCTCTATATGCCCACCGTTTCAGGGCTTCCTGGGTGACTGCTGTCACTTAGCTGTCAGAGGGCATTAATCCTAAAAACACATACAATGTCATGCCTGAGAGGAAAAGTGCATTTTATTCTAGTCCTTTCACCACAGCCACTGTTGTGGACTGAAGATGTAAATATTATCAGCCCATTTCAAGTCAGTTCCATTCATTTTGTGCCATGACACTAGTCCCTGTGCTTCGCATCTGCTGTGTAAAAATAACCCAACATGGCAGGGCACCACACTGACTGAGCTATTTTTAGAGAAAACCTTTGGAAACCAATTTGCCTCTCCAATAATCTTTCAAATACCCAGACAAAATAATGTCCATGTCTGACATATAACGAAGAGGCCCCCTCAGAGAATGTCTGTTTTGAGATGCTCTGATGTGCGTGGTGAAAGGGGGTCAGACTGCTGCCTTCTCTCTATCTGCCCTGTAGTCGCTCCAACAGGGACCTGCCTAGCCTTTACTGACTGGAAGTTAAGGGAGTTATGTTAAACTGGTCTAACATGGTAACCTTACTGTGCTGGCTTCTGATTTATAAATGTCTTTGCCAGTGTACAATAAACTTGTTTGTGCTGCTATCAATCTGTCAAATTGGACAGGCATTTGGTGAAACAGGGATGCTCCTGTCGGCTTGAGCAAAACATGTGACCGGCTGCGTGTTGCTGTTCAGAAGTGGAAATGGAAAATCCCATGGACTCATACACATTGATTTTAATTCTGTCTCATGAATGAAAACTGCTGGGTCAACGTGAGGGATGGGGACAGGGCTTTGTTTGGGCAGTGTGTGAACTGAAGTTTGAATCCAGAAACCAGCAAGCACAACAGGCAGTGACAGGAGTCTTAAACTTTCTGATTTGTTGTTTACAAGAATACATAATTTCAGTTTAGTGGACAAGTTAGTATGCAGCATGGTGCTTTCTCAAGTGTTCAAATTATTGTGTTTTCAATAGTTCAATGGTAACAGTAATTTAAGATTTTTACCAAGTTGCAAGTAAACGATTTGTTATTTGAATAATAAATAAACTTTCAGTACATTTGTAAAAATGCATATATTTATTTGTTACATTTAGTTTTATACAGTTTGTAAAGCAATTTTTAGGTCAAGCCCTGATATACACATAAAATAATGATCCCAGTAATTTTCACATAGTGAGACATTCAGCTTATTAATTATTAATAATAAAAAGTTGGATCGGTGCACCCCTAGTTTTGGAAAATACACATATTTGCATTCTTGCTGAGAAGATTGATACCACTCTGATCTGTGTAGTAAATTTGAAGCTACAGTAACAAAAGGTAACAAAATCTGGTCATTTGCACCTCTAGAGCTCACTAACTAACATGCTTGGTGAGGAGATTTTGTTACTTTTGTTTTGTTAACCATCTCCTGGATGTAGATTCATATTGACTGTACAGACATGATAATTTAGCAACATTGAACAATAATAATGTGCCAAGAAAATTTAATTTGATATAATTTTAAGTTGTCAACAAAACTTCAGCTGCTATTACTTTAACAGGCTTGAAAATTACGCAGACAGGACAGATGCTCTGTGTCAGGCACCAGAGCAAGTCCCATTGATGGATAAATGTGTGATGAGAGGTGTAGTGAAAGGCACCATCAGTCAGGTGAAGCCCTGAGGCGTTGTGGGATGTGATCAGGCCTCCATGTCAGATTCAGAGTTAAACTAAAATGATGCACACCAGTTGTAACTGCTGAGATTGGCTGTGACCACTGGGCTCAGATTAATGACAGCCATGAGGTTATCACACCTCTCTCACAACAGCAGTAGCGCGGTTTGCTGTTGGCACCCTAAATACCTTTATTTCCACAGTTTATGAATATGTCCACATTAGAGCTCCCTCACATTCATAGACCTGACTGGTTTATGCAAATCCTGCATGAGCTAAGCCATCTGAATTTGAAAAGGCATCAATTTTCCTCCATTTTGGTATGGAAGCGAATAAGAGACATAAGTCTTTGAATTTTATCAGCCACTGAATACTTAATGTTGAAATATTTTATTTTGAAAATTATGGATCTGAATTTATTTGTTTTCAATTGACCTCTTTGAAATTATTTTACTTCAGAAACAATATATCTGAATTTATTTGTTCTGAATTCACCTCTTTGAAATTTAAATTTGAAAATTCTTGGTTTCCATTTTAAAAACATGAATTTCGATACATATTTTTTTAATGGTCAAAAATTCAGATACAAAAATACAACTTGTAGAATTTCAGATAAAATAGATTCAAGTTGATCAAATTCGATTGCTAAAATTCAGATTGAAAAATTCAATATCAGTCAAATTCAATTGCTGAAATTCAGATCAAAAATTCAAGTTAAATATTCACACAGTAACATCCGGGCTACCCAGGCTAGAGAAGCAGTTGAGCCTGCATACAATCGAAACGTCTGGCCTATCAGAACACGGCCTGTCTGTCATGTGACCCAAGATCTCGGTCGGCACGGATATTGAAACGGTAAACCGCTGTTAACATGACAGGGGAAACGACGGTGCTCGGTAAGTTTGCTGTTCATGTCCAACCCAACTCAGGGCTCGATAGAAGTATGTTGTAGCTAAATATGTTTGGAACACATAGCTACGGTTTGTGTGACTTGTGTCTCTATGTAGCTAGCTAAGTCTGCAGGACAACATGTTATAGCTAGGTAGCTAACGCTAGCGCTTAACAGAGATGGGAAGAACTGTACTAAAGTAGATTTTTCAGATATTTTTTACTTTACTATTTATTTTTGTGGCGACTCCTTACATTTTAACACGAATATTGGTATTTTATACTCCTTATATTTTACAAAATTGACTCGTTACTTTAGTTTTGTACTAAAGGTCGTCATGTCGGAGAAAAGCGCGGACACCGCCCCACACCGCGAGCGGGCGCGCGCGCGCCACACAGCAAGAGAAGTGAGAGAAAAGAAAAAGTACGGAGCCCTGCTGGGGTCAGCTGAGAAAGGGAGGATTTATATACGGGAGTAAAATAGGAAAGATATTCCATATATATATAGTACAGTTCTTCCCATCTCTGTTAAGCGCTAGCGTTAGCTACCTAGCTATAACATGTTGTCCTGCAGACTTAGCTAGCTACATAGAGACACAAGTCAAACAAACCGTAGCTATGTGTTCCAAACATATTTAGCTACAACATACTTCTATCGAGCCCTGAGTTGGGTTGGACATGAACAGCAAACTTACCGAGCACCGCTGCTTCCCTGGCTGTCATGTTAACAGCGGTTTACCGTTTCAATATCCGTGCGACCGAGATCTTGGGTCACATGACAGACAGGCCGTGTTCTGATAGGCCAGACGTCGGTTCGATTGTATGCAGGCTCAACTGCTTCTCTAGCCTGGGTAGCCCGGATGTTACTGTGTGAATATTTAACTTGAATTTTTTGATCTGAATTTCAGCAATTGAATTTGACTGATATTGAATTTTTCAATCTGAATTTCAGCAATCGAATTTGATCAACTTGAATCTATTTTATCTGAAATTCTACAAGTTGTATTTTTGTATCTGAATTTTTGACCATTGAAAAATATGTATTGAATTTCATGTTTTTAAAATGGAAACCAAGAATTTTCAAATTTAAATTTCAAAGAGGTGAATTGAGAACAAATAAATTCAGATCCATAATTTTCAAAATAAAATATTTCAACATTAAGTATTCAGGGGCTGTTAAAATTCAAAGACTTATGTCTCTTATTCGCTTCCATATTTTGGCCTTTCATCCTCATAAAGCTGACTTTTCTTCTCACTGGAAATTGGTCATCACATGACTAACTATGGATGAGGAAAACAAAGCCTTCTGAAAAAAGAAACCTATACCTGCCCAGATATTGCCATAGACTGTGTAAACTTAGAAGACACATTTCTGTTCACAAGCACGCCTACGCCCACACACACACACACCACACACACACACACGCACAAATGTGTGTTCAGACAGAAAGTGAAGCGAATGTTTGCCTGGCTTTATTTGTGTGAATTTGACCACTGGACCGTCTCTGCAGTCTGTTTATTTGCCCTAAACCAGTCGACTGCACAGATATTAGCTGTAATCTAGCTAGCAAAGGGCACATCTACTATGTGTGTGTCAGACTGCTGTGTTTGTGTTAAGCTAAACCTGTTACTGATCTCAGAACTCTCTAGTTCTCTTTTTCCTCCCGTCATTGTACTTCATAAAGCCTAATGATAAGTGCACATTTTTTGCACAATTTAAAACATTCAACTTGCGTGTATGCTTCTTTGCCCTTGTGTTGCCTCAGGGGGAATTTGCGTCTAATTGCGTTCATTCTATCTATCCATTGACTTTAGGTAAAAGCAATCGCGCCATGTCTATTATTACATCGCATTATGTCTAAACACACATAAAATGATTGCCTGGTTGTTTCTCCATTGACCATTAATCTCAATCATAGTGCAACTTCAGTGAAAGAGATGAGGATTAATATCAAAAGTCAACGTTTTAAATATGAAGCTTTAACAGTTGGCCAAATCAAGCGTGTGTCTACCAAAAGTCTTTTAGCCCCTCTTTTAACACGCATGTTGGCATGATTATTATTTAAAAGGAGCACTGTGTAGAATTAAGTGGTATGTAGCAGTGATGTTGCAGACTGCAACCAACTGAATACTCCTTTCCTTACAATTATTCTACACTCTTTGCCCCTAACTTTCCAATCATATAGTAGGATATAACCTATGGAGCCTTCAGGTAACATAAAAATGTGAAAGGCCCTTACTAATGCCAGTGTTTTGGTCTGTAGAAAGATGTAGGTGCAACATGGCAAGCTCTGTTGAGGAGGACCCACTAGGGCTCATTCTAAACTAACAAAAACACGATTCTTAGTTTTGGGTAATTGTCCACTAATGAAAACAACATTTCTGCCAATAGATCTCCCTAAATCCTACACATTGGTCCTTTAAGACTTGAAAAAATATGGACCTTTTTTATCTGTTAATTTCGTCAGATTACTTTTATAATTTAGTGATTGACATCTCAGTAAAGCAGTGCAGAATATACTGTTTGCCTGGTCAACAAGTAAGGAGATTTCTTTTGGACAGTTATTGAAGATTTTTGCAAAAACAATACAAAACAACAACAAATGCTAGTAGGAGCCCTTTAACACTCAAACTGCCCTTTTATATTTAGCTGCCTTAATGTTGACGTCAACGCCCCGTCACAGCCATAGCTACTCTATAAGCCACCCACACAACTTGACGACTGTTTGGACACAAATACACCTCTATCCTCTATCCTCTTTCTTTTTTTAATCACAAATCAATTTCCTCTCACAGGGACCAGAAAGGTGTTTAATGGTTACAAAGAGGGGAAACAAGCAGGGAAATAGATCAAAGCATCTCTGACACTAGCCAGGTGCAAAGCCCTGAGATCCAACCACTTATATGGCGATTCAAACAGCTGCATGGGTAATTCACAGTATTAAAGCCAGGCTTTCAAATGTGTGGTTCTGCAGCTCAGCCCCAATGTAAATGGAAGGAAGTGACATCGGATAGTCATGTATAGGCTAATCATATCTGAAATGCTTGATTAGATGACTGGTGCATGCTTTAGAGGAGTTATGGTTCGTAGCTGATTTATGACATCTAATAAGAGCTACTTAGGAGCTAAATGGCATGTTTGTGTTCACTGAGGATGTTCCAGGGGAACTGGTGCTATTTGTGGTATCAATATAAAAAGGTATTGATTTGTGGGTTTGGAACTACAGATAGTTACCTCATTTTAACTGAAAGGCCTTATACCTTAAATAACCCATGAAAATCAGCTTTGTGGACTGCTAACCTGAACTGATGCAAGCTGACACACTCAAACAGGCGGGACTTTTGTGGTCATGTGATGCAGCTGACCTTTCATTTGTAAGAATAAACAGTGAGGACAACAGAACAGCAGAGGTCTTTTAGAAAGCGGCTCCTGGAGTGTGGCGGGCTGGATGCTGATCCTTTGTGACAGCTGTTGTGTTGTAAGGTGCGCCTCTGCTAGCCTGGGATGTCATTTCACGCACACTGCTGCAACGCTCCTGCACCTGTGATGCTGACCCTCATAGCATATATGAGCACAGCAGACAAAGGTGCCACACAGACAGACCACACAGTAGAGATAACAAAATAACCCAGAAAGGAATATGTTATTGGTATGATTTTTGTTGTTAACAAACTCCATTTCCTAGATTATTTACTGTCATTTTGGCAGGTAGTGCTCTGAAATGACACAACAACAGATTCAGCTTGTATAGGTACTGTAAATCACAGTTGGTTCCTTGGCTGCTGTACATACATTGACTCTAACTGGGGCCGGTGATGTTACATTAGTGACATTTTTGAATGTCATTCTGTTCAGTGGCTGTTAAGTTGCACACAGATTGTGAAGTTAAGTGGATGATACTGACACTGAGTGATTGACACTCTTTTTTTATGCTCAGAAAACATCATTGTCATAGATTAATTGGGGGCGGAAGTAGCTCAGTCAGTAGGGAGTTGGGTTGGCAACCAGAGGGTGGACTGGTAACTGGAGAGGGGCCAGTTCACCTCCTTGGCATTGCCAAGGTGCTCTTGAGCAAGGCACCGAACCTCGAATTGCTCGGGGCGCCTTTCCAGCCCCCTCATCTCTCCGTTTAGTGCATGTATAGGTACTGAGCATGTGTGAGTAATAACAACAGAGTGTACATTTTTATTATTTTATTATTGTTATTATTATGATTGTTAATAACCTTTTCATTCATTCATTTAAGTCACCTTTATTTCTAACTCATTTCCTTAAACTTCCTTTTTCTAATCTTTACTCTCTCTCTCTGTCTCCATGCATCTCAACTGCTTTATGATAGATCTGTTCTGTCAGTACAACTGCTTAGCTTTGCTAACCAAGTCTTCCCTTTAAGGATTCTGTCTTTTATAAAATATGATACATGGGAGTAATTGTTCTCTTTCACAAAGTAAGTTAATGTACTTACCTTACCGAAATGCCATTGAAACTTTATTACTCTCATTATGATTATTATTTCCATTGGTGGCTAATTTGCTTTTTTGGAGATTATCAGCAGCATGCAGTATGGTTGTTTTCTCTGGAGCTAAGCTGCAGCATAGCTTTAATGGAGAGAGTCAGTGATGTGACTGAAACACACCTGCAGACAGAGCCAGGCGATAATGGAGCCAAGCCTGAGGGAGGAAGAGCTTGCAGCACTGTGAGAAGCAATTTAAGGAAGCTCAATAACTTATGACCCTATAGAGGTTTTATCATACAGCACTCAGGTTTACTTTCATGTGCTGTGACAGAACCAGGAGGTGCACCATTAGGCATAAATTCCTAAGTATAGAATTAGATCTAAAATATGGGACACTGCTTAACTGGCAAATCAGATTATTGTTTGTATTATACGTCAACAATATAGTTCGTGAAATTCTATGTTAAGGTTTCCTATGTAGACTGTAAAGCCTTCTACAATAATGATTCTCAATGTAAATATGTTATTTTATTCTGGAATAAAAACATCATTATGCATAAATCCTGTAAGTGTAGAAATGAGGCTGTGATTAGAGGATGAGATCAGGGGAAGACATACTGTATGTAGTGGTAAAGCCTGGCTTAGCCAAAGGTGGTTCGTAACTAGTTCAGTGACTGAGTGCAGCTGACAGCTGGGGCACAGGAGTGCGCCACATAGGCAGACAGGACACTGCTACTTGGCAGGCAGGTCCAAACTGTCACTGCTGATTTCTACAGTCAGGTCTGAAGAGAATGCTTCTCATCAGTGTATCTTCGCTCAGCCAAGGAAACTGTAAAGGGCTTTGCATTAACAATTACAATTTACAAAGTGATTTATTTTGTGGTATGTAAGAATGTCCAAAGGTTACACACAGACAGAAGAATATTAAATCAAGTGATGTCAGGCTTTACAGCATTGCCACAAGTATCTCTTGTTGTCACAGTGTATTCGTTGTACAGTTAACCCCATCTCCCTTGTATTCCCGAGATGCTGAACAGAATGAAGAACAGCAGTAATCAAACATGGAGGATCTATGCAATCTAGGATCTATGCATCTATGCAGCAAACAGATGCGTTCAGAATCAGGCTGTTGGCTAAATAATTTAATGTAATGTTTGTATTAAACATCTTGCTGAATGATTAGGAAGCTTTGCTCCTCACAATTGCCATACATTAGTGATGACTATCCCCAAGTTAACAGGCTGCTATGCATTAAAATGTGATTTACAAAGTCAAAGTGGATTTAGCAAATGGCAGCTAATGGCATCTTTGCTTAGGCTCAAGGGCATTAAACTGAATAGTGGGAAAGTATGCTTACAACATAACCGTCGACTTAGCTCATGGTGGCCAAGGAATACTTGTGATTGATGAGATTGATCTCATTTCACTGAGATAAAAATGATCTACAAAACACTCTACATGGGAAATAGCGTGGCTTCATACCACAAAAAATGATAGCAAAGTATTCACAATCTTCAGCAATGAGTTTGAAAGCTCCTTTGAAAGTTTTTTTCTTTTTTTACTGTAGAAAAAAACACACTTGAAATTCCATCTGTGCTCTTGAGTGCTTTCATGAAAAGGTTATTACCTTTGTGGTAATGGTGTATGGAGAAACCTTCCTCTTAAAACAAAAGTAATAGTTCACTTTCAGAGACAAGGCTGTGCTGAAGCTGACATAGCTGCCAGAGAGCTGCATGATTAGAAGGTCAATAAAGCCTGAAACACGCTCACGCAAAAATTGAAATGGATTTCAGGGTCAATATCACATCATCAAAGCTATTATTTCTAAAGCAAGCAACACTCATTACACATTTGCATGACTGCAATGAATAATGAGTTCCTGCTGGTTGTCTATAATGATGCCGCATTGTGTCACTTTTGTCAAGAAAGGCAAACATTACTCAAATGGGAAATTATTTAGTTTAAAATCTCCTAAAGCCTCTCATTACAAGAGTTCATTTGTATCTTAGACAACTGACTTCTGTCACTTACATCCATCTCCTGAAGTATAACCCTAACTTTACTGCATGTACATCCCTTATCCTAATACCAACCTTAAACATGCATCAATCCATTATTTTTGACAACTTGGTGGCAGAACTCTATCTTGTCGCCTAAAATGCTTTGTTAACACAAAATAACCTGAGACGCTGACATTGGAAACTGTTTGGAACAGGACAGGCACTTTAAAAAAAAAAAACTGGCAGGTGACTGGATCAACCATCTATCTAGCAAACACTTGCCAAAGACGCGGGGAAATGCGAAAACATATTTTCCAACAAGAAAAGCCTTCACCCTTCAGCCTTCAGCGCCGTTCGTTACTCTTCTTTCAATAAAGAAATACTCTCCAGGAGTTAAGTTGCTAGCAAATGTAAGTGCAATAATCACATCTCCTTTAAACTCTATTTTGGTCTCCACCAATTCCTGAGGAAAATATCTGGATTAGATTGTAGCAGCTATTCTTAAATCCATTACAAGGTCTGTGTGTATATACCTCCTAAATTCTTAGTAACTACTAGCTAGTTTTTAACTAGCAATTCAGTAAATCAGATTGCAGCATTAAAACTTAAGTAATGTCTTAGCTAGTGAAAACGTTTGTGGTGTGTTACTTTTTTGTACACACACACACACACACACACACACATATACTGGATTACAGTGTAAGTGGCAGGTGTTAAATCTCTGTGAAGTTTGAGTGTGAAACAATCAGTGGTACAGAGCCATGACTCATCCCATAACTGCAATCAAACATGTCAACTAAGGGAATCATTCTTTAAAACCAGCCTGCATGGATTTATCACAGCTTGACTTTCACAATTACTGCTGCTGTCGTAGAACCCTGACGCCACATGATGTCGGGATCAGCTTGGTTCAGACTGAATAGGCATTGCTGTTAATGGAAATGTCATGCATTCATAGCCTGCATTCACTTTTTAAAGAAAATCTATTGAATTTCCTTTTACGTAAAAGGGTAGTTCCCACTGGGGTCAAAGATCTAACTGAAGACAAAATTGTCTTTGATGGAACCACAGTAGAAAATCAATATGGTGTGCATCAAATATTATTTTTTATGGAAAGAGATACAGTGAAACCTAATATAAAACAACCACAATCTAATAACATAAACCACATTAAGAGATGTGTATCTCCCAAGTAATGTAAGAAGTGAGCAGGGGAAGGATGGATGAGGAGTTGTGGGAGAAAAAGAGTAAACGGGAGAACGTTGCAGCTGCCTTGCTTCTATTTGGAGCTTTTAGCCACTATCCAGTTCATTGACTAGACCACCACTCGATAGCCAATCACAGGAGAGTAAGCCAGGACCTGAAGCCTCTTTTAGCCCACAATCAACACCCTGCAGATGCTGTCACAGTTGAACACAGCTCACATACAGTAAACTTGATATAAAGTACGGGGATGCTATTTTGACCTGTGCTACATTGGTGATATACGTTTCTCTTCCCAGATTGCAGCTGCGCAATAAAAATATGATTATTTAGTTTTTCTTGTTTGTTCCATCATACTTTCTGCTTAGGGAAGTGATGTGAGAACATACTGTAAAAACAAAAAAAAGTTCTGAATTGAACCATGTGTTTTGTTTTCCCTGGCTTTTGAAATAAAACTAAATTCCTGAATGTCAGTTTCATCAGTTTGTTGATAGCAAGACTGCCAGGTGTATACGTAGATGACTATTTTCTGTTATTATCTCCTAAATCTATCTGAGCATTGGTGTGAGACAGGTGTGTGCAATCTTTAAATCGGCAGTACCAACTTTCCATCAAGAAACAGACTACAGAATGTTTTAACTTTAATCTGCAACTTTACATTTCCTTCTTACAAGCTCTCTAAAATTGATCAGAATCAGGTCTAAATGAATGAATGTGCATGAGACACCACAGCATGACCTAACAATGGTTCAGCTGCAGAAAGAAGATTGTTCTCAGCTTGATATTAAACTGTCTCTTCAACATTTTCCTGGGAGCTATTCTGGGTCCTCTCTAATGAAAGCAATCACACAAAGCAGAGAGAAACGTAGTGCGACATATAGAAAGAAATTCTCCCTTTTGCATTGTGTTAAATTGTTCTTACTCTTCTATATTCACTGCAACATAGCATATGTAATCATGTTAATTATTTTGTTTTTAGGAATTAGGTTTTATTTTGTAATTTAGAAAGCTAGAAATGTTTGTCTGATTTATATTAGGTTTGGATTTCTTTTTTTGTACTACTAACTGAATCCAATTTATAGCAGTCTGACTTTTAGATAATTGGCTAAATTTTAATGTATTATTCTATGTGTTATAACTACAGAAGATGTGAAAATGAGGCACATACATGAGCATTATGAGCTTATCATGCATAGACTTAATGTATCTGCTTGTTTAGGTGGCAGTGAGAGCTCGATACATGAGTGTATTCAGTGTGATTTTATGCTTGTATAAAATCAATTTAACTTGCCATTTTTAATCTGCTTTGACAGGACCTGTTGGAAGACATCATGCGTAGATAGATCGTAGATATCGTGCATCATTGCAACCTTTTTCCTATTGAAGGTTTGAATAAGGAATAAGGCAAGAAAAAAAGGGTTGAAAATAATTTAAGAACTGTACAGTAAAATTACCTAGCTGAAAGTCCAAGGGGTGGACATGACAAATACTGTACATCTGTAAAATACAATACAATCCAGTACAGTAGACATGCAATGAATACTTTTCCGTGTCTGTTAGGTTTATTTGAGTTACAGAGGAGAATGTGCCAGAGAGGTATTGATAAAAGTGTGTATGTTTTTTTAAGCCATTGATTCTGTGTTGCATTATATTATACTCTAATGCAAAATTTACCTAATATGTATGAACTATATTTATATATAACTATATTTTGAAGAGGACTTGTTTCAATTGTGTCCACCCCAAGTACATGTGATAGATTTTGCCCACCACTAAAAAAATGTGGAAATTCAAATATTAACCATTAATCTACTTCTAATATTTTTGCCTCCTCCAATTTGTGATTTTGTTGATTTCTTCAAATCCAACATGACAACATAAAGTGTGTGACCTGAGACTGCAGTTAGGGTTACTTGACAAGCTGCAGCCATCGATCATCAGACAGAATGAGGGCTTGATAAGCAGGACGTGGAAGGGAGAACAGAAGGAGGGGGAAAGTGAGGTGAAGGACTTTTTGTTTATTTTTTTTTAGAAAAAGCTAGATTTAAGCGATTTAACAGGTGGGCAAGGGTTTCATCCTCCCTGGGTTGACAAAATAAGTCATTTCTGAAGCTGCTCGTTTCACCCTGGGGAGCATGGTTTCCAGGTGAGCCAGGAGCAATGCACAACAGATGCTTTGACAGGAAGGAGAAGGGATTTAAAACGTTTAGACACAACACCCTCAGATAATGGCAATGTTGCATTTTTGGAGTGCCTTTTTCGAGTAGATTAAAGAGAAATGATTTTCAGTTAATTTAGATGAATTAACATTTTTACTGACTATTAATGGAGAAATGAGAGGGGAATATTTTTGTGGAAAGCCATTTCTTCTCCATTCAACTCACTGCATGCTATGCATGCCAGAGAAAACACACGTCTTGATATCAGTTTGATTGAATACATGCTCCTAATATTGCCAATTTCCTGTTGGATTCAATAGCAAATAACCTACATTTGTCTTATCAACATGTTTTTTAAATAATTACGACAATAGGCTAATATCTGAATTAAGTAGCTCTTTAAGGTCTTTTAGTTTCTGAAATCTAAATCCCCTTGACAGAGGGCTTGGCGGGGGACGATATTCAACAAAAATAGACTTTAATTAAGAGGAAAACTTTAATTACAGAACAGATTTATTCCAATTAACAGGATACATGGCATGTTGGGCTTTTTTTCTCTCCACCGCCCACGTAGACACTCATACAGTTATCACCATAAAATTCCAGAGAAATACACCGATTAATAGATTGCATATTGTATGCAAAAACACATACAACATACAGTACATGTTTAAACATTAATTTCTCCCTTGCGTTAGCAACATGTGAGGGTGTTTTAAGCAGCGAATACTTTGCCACTTCCTTGACAAAGGATGCTGCATGACACACGGTGCTACAAAGTACAACAGTGCGTGATTGAATACTTTTAAACAAAGAGGCGTAAAAACGCACAATACCTCTTGAAGATGCATACGTCTTTGCTGGCATTTAAAAGCCACAAGGAATAAGGTGAACACCTGTGAGCCGCAGTCACCAGCAGGATGATTACCTTTGAGGTTTTTCTAAATACCAATATGAAAACAGGGGCTTGTTTAGGCAGTTGATCATAGAATTTGTCTTCATTCTGGCTCCACCAAACTTCCGATCTGTTTCAATATAAAGGTCCTCGTCAGTCAGTAGGCTCCAACAATAACTGCCTCCGTTTCTTTAGACGGTCTCCTGTCCGTTACTAAAAAGTTTATCATTCCTTCTGACTTTATGAGAAGGTTGCAACCCAAGAAAAATATGCCAAAAACCACCGTGAGGGACAAAACGCACATGACGGCTATCTGGACCACCCTCATGACGAAGAGACTCCTCTCATCCGGAGCGGCGGCCACAAAGCCGTTATCAGTCACCACGGAGGAAAAGTTGCAGCAAAATAACTCCTCGGTCGTGTTGAGCAGTCCTCCCTCCGTTTGGTTGAACCCGGTGCTATTCATTTCCACTTTATAAACAATCTAACTTTCAGTGCGAAAGATGTGAGAAGCAGAGAGGGAAACGCGCCTGGAACAAACAATCCCTGAGAAAGGTGTGTTCAATTGAAAAGTAAAGATGATGATGATGATGATGATGATGATGATAGGAGGAGGAGGAGGCGCTGAATTGAATAAGTTCAGTCAGATCAGACAGGTAGTGGCGTACTTCTGGAGTTTAACAAGCTGCATTGGCATCGCATTACTGGAGATTTCATGTGGTCTGTAGCCAGTTCCAGAGCGGAATGAATCCACCAACCAGCGGTTAAAGACAGTACCTGCATATCTGCTTTAAATCGCTCAAGTGGCAGGACGACACAGCAAGAGCGCCACCATACGACCAGACTGCACGCAAGTCATGAGTGTCCACCAAAGCATGTAGTAGGCCTATGTATTAGTACAGGGGTCTTCAACGTTTATTTAAGCCAAGGACCCCTGACCTGAGAGGGAGACGGATCAGCCCCCCCCCTACTGCATGCCTATTGTGAAAAAACAACAACATGGGGGTGGCCTAAAGACTTCACACACCTTTTTACTGCGAAGAATACAAAGCCAGTTAAAGCCAATCATACCGGTTGGCCTGATTTTATAAATCATGTTAAATGTGGCACAGTAACGTTAGATCTTTAGGAATAACTGTATCTGTGGATGACTAAGCCAATGTGTTTCTTCACAAATAGACAGATGTATATTTGCTTATAATAATAGGTTGGATTTATGTTAAGACATTTTAGTTTAAAAAAAACCCAATTAACAATAATTTGGTGGCCACCCTGTAGTAACTCTGAGGACCCACTAGGGGTCCCGGACCCTCTGTTGAAGATCTCTGTAGTGGTATTATGCTTTGTTTGTGTTCTGTATATTAGTGTGTGTGCAACCTGCTATGTGTTGGTTTGTGTGTATTCATGCAAACATGAATATAGCCTGATGTGTATGGAGTTCCCAGTGTTTTGGGCAGGCAATAACAATATACAGCCTGCAATAAATCCCATCATTGTTTATATGGATTTTTAGTGGTCAACTATAGCTTTTATATTTTAAGTGTCCCAGTTAGCCATGATAGTGTGACAGTAAGTCAGCATGCATTCCAGGACTTGGAAACTAAAGAAACTAAATAGAATACAGCCATCATTAATTGTAATATTTACACCTTTGGTTTAACAATCTGTCAAAGTGTCCTGAAAAAGAAAGCAACAACTACTGTCTTCCATACTGAACAAGTTAAACAAAAGCTAATCGACACCAATCAGAAGTTGAAGTCATTATTTGATATTGGTGGTAAACATATTATAATTAAACATAATTTCACCCAAAATTATGACTTCTACTGTACATAAAAACAAGTGGAAGTGTTCACCACCCAAATGTTGTTTTTTATGTTTTTCAAATTTCTAACTAAAGTTCCAGCTGCACAAAGTCTTACCCCCTTTCTGGAACCAAGAGTAACCAGGACATGCGCTAACATCTAGTAGGCTTTGTACAAAGCAGAAATTGTTACTCTGCTTACAGTCTGTGACAGTACTTTGTTTACAGTACATCCAAGTTATCATGAACTGCTGAATGCTAACTAAATAGCCTTAGATTTTTAGGTACTACATTGCCCAGAGGCCAATGCAACACTGAATGTCTTTCATAATAGCAGCAGGTGGCAGCATTGTTCAATGTGAGTCTCTGAAGGGCTGCCTTTAACAGCTGTGAAGTAGACAACAGCATGAATATGAGAATTTAATTTCATGTACACCATGGTGTCGATTTCTGCCTGACTTTAAATTACTCTACAGTATACTACAACCTTCTGACTCCCTGTTTTTCTTATATGAACTAATGAGAACCAAACATTAACAGTGTGAAGACTGCATGATTTTTTTATATGCATCATGATGGTAAAACATTTATTTTTAATTTTAAAAAAAACTATGATTTTTTTTTATTACAGCAAGAGAGAGGCCCATAGCCATTGACGCTTTTCTTAAGATGACCAAGGTGTCAGAATATGACGTTACTGTAGCTGACCTAAGCAAAATGACAAAATATTAAGATGCTCTTAATTTACTGGATTTATCTCATCGACGACAATCAATAATACTAAAACGTAATCTTAAAGCAAACAATTCTGAAAGCTAGAAACTAAAATGTGTACAATTCAATTAAAACAGTTTTGAGACATGGATACTTTCCTGGCAAGAAGTCCCAAGCCAAAACAAAAACAACAACTTTAATATAATGCTAATCGTTTCCCTTTCCCTTTTGCTCTATGTTTTTTTTTAATTCAAGTCACTTACAGGGACATTTGATCACAAAAATAAAATTTTAAATAAAATGAAAAATAAATTATTATGCACGTTTTACACTAAAATCGCAGTTGTATGCTATTCTGCCTATAGTGGTCGGTGCGGGTGCACGCGCCTACGTTTACCAGACGCCCGTGACGGTTTTTATCACTTCGAGAGGATTTCATGAGCGACGACGCTTTCAACCAATCAGAGAGAAGAAACGAGACATTTTGAAGGTCGGTCTGAGCTGAGGTTAGATTGTGCGGAATATCATCTCCCCTGTCCTCCTACCGTTATAGTGTTCAGTCGGAGAACAGGTGCGTGACTGGAGACGTTGTATTGCATTGACCGCATCAGCGTTAAAACGAATTGGGAAAATTAATGGAGACTGGTCATGTTCGCCAGTTTACTGCGGCTCAACTAGGGACAAATCATATTAAGGAGTCCAAACAGGTTCCACTGGAGGCTTTACTGGACGGACAGTATCACATTGCGTTTTGGACTACTCCGTATTGAGATGGAATGGAACTTAGGTGTCGTTTTTAGACGTTGCGTGTTTGCAGGAGCTAATTACTCAGTTTAATTTGGCCACTAATTGTACTGTGTATTGAGTCATGTGTCTGCGTTCAACACGTTGCCTGAGAGCGAGACTGGAATCCATAAATTAGGTAAGCAGAGAGTATCCTGATTTTTCTGTCGCGTTCATACACGTTCCACAACATGTCAGTAGATGTAATGATGATGCTTTTTGATATTAAAATTAAATCAAGGTTACCATGTTGACTATCTGTATAAGTGAGGAAGAGTTCATTCACTTAAATGCTGTTGGTAAAGTGTTTTTCTTTCATTTCACTCCTGTCACAACCCATTAAATAATCAATATAGCATTGTGTACATGTACATCAATGAATTATTGTGTGTGTGGCTACATGTACGTCACACCTTTTAAAACCACTACAGTGTAAATGTAATCTTTTCGTGTTTGGGTTATAAATAAGCTGCAGTCACTGGCCTAATGGGTTTATTGGGATCAGCCCTATAATCACCTCCTGTTCCTTTTAGGGCTGGGTATAGATTGGCATTTTCAATACTTGTGCCAATGCTAATATGTGTTTTAGTACCAGTAGCAAAACAATACTTTTTTTAGTGTTTCTTTCTCTAAAAATCTCACTATTTACTTTGTTGTTTAATATACCTTGACTAATTGCTCAATGCCAACTTTCAAGTCTTGACGGTTTCTAACACTAGATGCCATAAACTCTTTGTTTTGCGCTTAAAAAGTATTGATGTCCGACACACAGCTACACTTCCTGCTTGTGAGAATAGATGCATAGTTGACAAGAAGATAGCTGATTTGAATCCCTTACCTGATTGGTCTGAGCATATGAGTGCTCGCTTATCTTCGATCCAGACATAGGTCATTTCTTATCTCAATAACGATATGTATCATCATATAGCATGTTTTCTGGTAATTCAATAAATAAGTAGTTTATGAATTAACTACACGGTAAAGCCTATTTTTGTATACTCCTGTGTGAATACTTGACAAAGGAAAAAAAAATACTATTTTCTCATTTCATTAAGATCTTTAGTGCTAAATGAACACAATGTGCAAGGATCAGAATGTAAAGCGTTGTCAAAATGAGGTAAATATTGCTGCAACACAGTTGGGCCTCTGGTTTTTCAACATTGTGATAGAAAGTAAATAGAAAAATATTTGTGATAGAATATTTTATATACTATTTGATGATACATATCATAATATTGCTCGGCCCATGTCTCTCTGAAGTACCCATAACAGCAATTAGTTAACAGTTTGGCAATTGCATACAGTACAAGCACTCCTATTGAATTAATGAGGAATAGGTCTACATAATTTAGCTCATAGCACTGCACCAAACATTTCACAACAGAGGGTGTTGCTAACAGCACAACACTGTCACTTCATGAAGCAATTAAACATGCCTGGTGGTTTACACTTGTCTTAAATACTGGAAAAAGTGTCTTGTAAAGATTTGGAGGGACCTGATTTAGCACCCTGTACGGCACAGAAGAAATATTCTTTGGTGCAGATGGTTAGACTAATTGACTAAGACTTCTTCAGAAAAGACTCCAGCAAGCTGCTGGCAGCACGGTTAATGGCACCAAACCCAAACATGTCTGCCACTGATGCACCAAAGCAGATGGTATAAACGCAAACAGACATCATCAAACAGAAACATCATTGATCTGTCTATGATGGGAGTGGCGGTGATATGCTACACACAGATTTGGATGTCTGCAGAGCTTTGCTGAGACTATTATTCTTCATTGGACTCATTATCTGGTAGTGTAGATCACGTCCATGTAAATTCTGTCTGTCTGAAATCATCTGCCAAGCTGTAATCTGAGTCTGAAACTCTTGATGCAGCTGGATGGAGGCTGCCTTCTTTTTGAATAAGAAAAGAGTTAGCCCAGGGAAGCAGTGTCAGACCCTGTGATGGACATTTAGACAGGGAGCAAAGAGGACAAGGTGTGTGTGTGGAGTGCAAAAACATTACCATGCTGCAAGCAAAAGATAAGGGAATCAGATTCCCCACAGGAGATGCTTCAGCCGTTTTTCACTAGATGCACAAGTAAAGGGTGAGGTGAGTTTTCAAACATAAATGCATTTACAATCAGATACAGAATGTACATGCACAAACCTATTTTTTATAAAAATGTTACATTTTGCATGTGCAGGCGCTCAGTTGGCTTTAACACAAGTCCTGTATCATGCTGTAGGTAATCTCTGTTTAGAATAAACTTAAATGTACTATACTATGCGGTGTATATTATGAATGCCTAAAAGGCTGGGTATTTGTGTTTGATCCTCTATGGCTGAAAGCATTTTCTCCTATCATTCCACTTCCGTTCTGATTATATTTTCATAAGCCTTTCAGTCAACAAAAACCTCTAATTTCAGTCAGGTAGAAATCCTGTTTGATGGAACAGTATGTTTTTCATCAGAAATATTGAAAGGCATACATTCCATGGCAAGAGATATTTAACCTCCACAAATAGCCTCTGGTGTGAAAGCTTCGCAGATGGTACGAGCAGCACTACTGTTGAAGTTGGAAAAGTCTGTAAAAATTAAAAAAAGCATACACTCATTGTTTAAATGGAAAAAAACGTTAAAGGTTTGGGGTTGTTCCAATATGAGAAGTTGAGTGTGACCTCTAATAGACCATCCCTCTTGTAAATGCAAGTCTTGCACACGTGGGCAACGATATCCTCACGAGATCAAGGTGGCCGCAGGTTTGAGACGCAAGGCATGATGGGAAACACCTGGCTCTCAGCTGATCTAACAGCTGTTTGGTTCAGAATCAACTCAACATGACATTTTATATAAACCTTTTTTTTAGTTTTAGGATTGGAGGGATTTTAATTGCTATTTGTCTGATTTAAAAACTTATTGTGTACAGAACACATGTGGCTGATAGTTACGTTAAGTCAGAGAGAGCAACACATCACATGTAGAGCATTTTGACAGCTACTGTCTTAACTTGTCCACTGGAGGTTGTGTGTACAGTCTGACATATGGGTCTGATAACAATTTATTGAATCAGAATCGGACCTAACAGGATGTGAGTGTTTCTGTAACTTCCTGCTTCTTACAGTGCAGACGCTTTTGCTGCTTGCTCCTGCCTCTGCTTGCATATTTTTGCTGATAATCTTGCTTTTCTACTGAGAGAAACTATAAGCAGCTGCTCTTGGATACCTATAAATCATTGGACTATAAATGTTTTGTAGACATAGTAGGCTATTGCCATATTTTAACATTTTTCTGCCTGAGCGTGGCCTACCATTAGCTCAAGCCTGTCCTACAGTGACTGTAGCTAAAGCTAATTAGCAGCAAGATGCCTCCTTTCTCTGTGGATGACTACTACAAACTCCTTCAGAAGATTGCACTTCTGGAAACCAAGGTTCACCAATTAGAAGTGAACAGATCTTGTGGAAATTACACCACTTTACCATGGACCCAAAACAATGGACAAAAGCATGCTAACACACAGCTAATAAGCACCAAGAAGACTACAAAGAAACAGGAGGGCTGTGAAACGGGTAATAAATCAACAAGTGGTAGTCCTCCCTGGAACTCGTCTGGTGCGAAGCCTAAGAGTAAATAATTTTCCTGGGAAATGGGTGGACGACTAACGGGCAGGGCACAGCGCCCTGAGATTTGTGATATGACTGGCTGGCCTGCATTATCATCCAGGCAGAGCGCCTCTTCAACCCCTGTAACTAGTAAGACACAGCCGTGGACAGCTGCAAAAGGGAAAATAAGCAACAAAATGCCTCCCCAACAACTTGGTGTGCAACTAGATAACAGATTTGCTCCTCTGCTGCTGGACGCTGGACAGCCATCTGATGACCGGGATTGCGTCTCATCGCCACACAGCAGGGTAAGGACTGAGAGCAATTCAAAAAGTAAAAAGCTAACAACTGGGCCTTAAAACCTGATTGTGGGTGACTCTGCTGTAAAAGATTAAAAAAAAAACACTAAAAACACCAAAATACTGTTTTCCCAAAGACATGGTGTCTGGCTTGGCCCAAAGAATCCCAGATATCATGGCAGAACACCCAACTGTGAAGAACATGATGATGTTGTCTGAATTGCAGAAACTGGACTTTATGGAACTGCTGAACAAAGTCGGCTCCTTAAACGCAGATGTGTTTATCATACCGCCAGTTTACCCTATACCGCCAGTGGGAAGAGGAGCTGAGAGATTCAGCCGACTGTTGGCACTAAACAAATGGCTTTCAACTGAATGTATTGTCCATTCTCTGCAGTTCATTGACAATTTTAACATTTTCTGGGAGCGCAGACATCTTTTTAAAGCAGATGGACTTTTCCTTAAGCCAGGAGTAAAGCTGTTCACCTCTAACCTACTTTGATCTCTGCGCTACACATCTGCTCCCTCCGTCAAGGACATAAGACAAGACCAATCTAAACGAGAGGAAGACACAACAAGGTGTGGCAGTGATTCACCACAGCCCCCACCTGTGCACAGATTTGACCGTGGGAGACCAGAGAGCAGAGATACGGAACCTCAACTCCCCTTTTCACCCGTCCAGCACCCCTCAAACCCCCTTACCAACCCCGAACCCTTTGAGGAGGGGTTGCAGGCCTAATGACACTCATGACTTTTTCCAAGACAAGCCCGGGACCTATGTCAATTCTTCCTCAATTTATGTTGTGATAGGTAATAGAAAAAGAATGGCGAATAAGCACTTAACTGCAAATTTAGCATCCATTCCTCGTCAGCCGCAGCCTGTCCCAAAAAATTAAAACACACTGACGCTAGCTTTACTAAAAGTCAGATCTTTGGTAGGAAAATCATTTTTAATCAATTTTATTATTAATCACAATCTAGATTTTATGTTTTTAACTGAAACCCGGTTTGACTATAATAACAGTGCTGCTGTTCTCATTGAGTCAGCTCCCCCTAACTTCAGTTTTATGAGCGAGAATATAGTGAATAAGAAAGAAGGTGGAGTCGCCATTTTGTTTAACGACTCATTCCACTGTACACAAATATGTTATGGAAATTTTGCTTCTTTTGAATATGTGGCTCTTCATTTTAGGTCCTCCCCTCAAGTGATATTTCTAAATATCTACAGGCCACCTAAATATTGTGCAACCTTTATTGATGACTTCACTGAAGTGCTGTCTATAATCTGCATTAACTTTGATTGTGTAATCATTGCGGGTGATTTTAACATTCATCTCGACAACCCCCAGGACAGGGGGACCAAAGAACTGTGTTGTGTTTTTGAGAACTATGGACTGACTAAGCATGTGACAGAGCCCACGCACAATAAGGGGCACACTCTGGACTTGATTGTCTCCAAGGGTCTGAACATTTCCAAGGTTGTGGTGAGGTTGCTCTGTCTGATCATTCCTGTGTTTTCTTTAACGGCTCTATCTCTGTGCCCAAAAGTGTCCAAACAAAGATAATCAGAAAACGGTATATCACTGAAAACACCAGTGAAACATTTATTGAGCTTTTTTCCTCCACACCTGCCCCCTGGGCTCTCAGTCACTGAGCTTGTAGATCATTTCAACTGTAAAATTACAAATGTTATTGATGCCATTGCTCCCACTAAGGTCAAAGTTGTCTCTGGTAAGAAAAGGTCTCCATGGAGAAATGTCCCACTGGTAAGAACAGAAAAAAGACAGTGTCAAAAAGCTGAACAAAGGTAGCAAAAAAAAAAAAATCTCCTGGTCCATTATAACACCTATAAAGAGAGACTTCGCATTTATAATTTGGAGCTGAGGAATGCAAGGCGGTCCTTCTTCTCTGATATTATCTCTAGAAACAATAATAATTCTTGTGCTTTGCTACTGTCGATAGATTAACAAACCCTCCAGTACCAGTAGCATCTGAACTTTTGTCTACAAAGGCCTGCAATGACTTTGCCTCCTTCTTCAAAGACACAATTTAGAAGATTAGACAAACAGTGCCTCCATATCAAGTACAGGATATGTGTTGTCACATTGTTCAAGCAAAACTAGTTCCAATATGACAGAATTTCATACTATCAACCATAAAAACCTGGAGAACATTATAAAACATCTGAAAACCTCCTTCTGTTGCCTTGATATTCTACCAACGGGTGTTTTCAAAAATGTTTCGAATTATTTGGCTTCTGATCTTCTACAGATTGTGAACAGGTCTCTTCTTTCAGGTATCTTTCCACAGGCCCTGAAAACTGCAGTAATCAAGTCACTCTTAAAAAAAGAACAATCTAGACACGTCACTAATGAGCAACTATAGGCCAATATCAAACCTTCCGTTTTTAAGTAAAATCATAGAAAAAGCATTTTTTCAACAACTCAACCATTTCTTGTCATTAAACAACAGTTTTTATATCTTTCAGTCGGGTTTCCGAACACACCACAGCACTAAGACGGCTCTTGTCAAAGTCTTTATTGACACCTTAACACAGATAATGGCAAAATTTCAGTCTTAGTATTACTTGATCTCAGTGCTGCATTTGACACGGTCAACCATGACATATTACTAGACCAATTGGAAAACTGGGTTGGCCTTTCTGGCTCAGTACTAAACTGGTTTGAATCCTACTTACAGAATAGGGATTACTTTGTGTCAATAGGTAATTATACATCTGACCATACAAATACGACGTGCAGAGTTCCCCAAGGCTCCATTCTGGGGCCTCTTCTGTTTAACATCTACATGCTTGAGGTGGTTGTTTTTGGAGCAAAAGAGGAACGATTAAAAGTCTGCGCTCAGCTTCAAACAACAATATTAAAAGCAACAGACAAAGCCAGAAATCTTGGTGTAGTCATGGACTCTGACCTGAATTTTAACAGCCACATTAAGACAATTACAAAGTCAGCCTATTATCACCTTAAGTATAAATCAAGGGTTAAAGGACTTATGTGTCAACAGGATTTGGAAAAACTTGTCCATGCTTTCATCTTCAGTAGACTTGACTACTGCAACGAGGTCTCCCTAAAAAATCAATCAGAGAGCTGCAGCTGATTCAGAACGCTGCTGCTCGAGTCCTCACTAAGACCATGAGACTGGATCACATCCTGTGCTAAAGAATTGATTTCAAAGTACTTTTGCTAGTTTATAAATCACTAAACGGTTTAGGGCCAAAATACATTTCTGATCTGCTAGTACACTATGACCCCCCCCCCCCAGACCTCTCAGGTCATCTGGGACAGGTCTACTTTCTGTTCCCAGAGTCAGAACTAAACAAGGGGAAGCAGCGTTCAGTTTCTATGCTCCTCCCAGAAACCTGCAGGTCTGCTGCTACTCTCAGTTCTTTTAAATCAATGCTGAAGACCTTTCTTTTTGATGTTGCCTTTCTTTAAATGATTGATAATTTCTTTAATGTTTAATTTCTTATTCTGCACTGTAACTTTTATTCCTGTGTTTTATCTGTTTTTATTTTTTATCTGTTTTTATTTTTAACTGTTTTTGTGTAAAGCACTTTGAATTGCCCTGTTGCTGAAATGTGCTATACTCTTAAAGCTGCCTTGCCTTGTCTTCAGCCTGAAGGCTGCTGGAAACAACTGTCCGACTTTATGGCAGCTTTTTTACACCGCCCCCGGCTGCTGCCGCCTGTTCTTATCCACTTCGTAGTGAAACCCATAACTTTACAGTTAAATAACCCTCTATCTAGCTATCTATAATGTCCTATATTATTTTAATTATCAGGCATATGTCGGTATATCTCACTGATTTCAGACCAGTTCTTCTCTCTTTCCCAAAATGTAAAAGTTGTTTATCTACCTGCAGTGGAACTCACTGGGATCATTTTTATGTAAGGTAACATGATGCCAGGGATAGCTGTAGCACTAACAAACTGAGTTGGCCACCGGACATGACTTAATGATGTGTAAATACTGACTTTTATGATGACATTGTAGATGCAACTTTTTTCATTGTGGAGCAGTCACATCTGGCCAGTACCGGATTTGCTAAATATTGTTTAACCCCTAACAAAGCCACCCGGGCACCTCATTAGCCCAAGACTTATCTAGTATGGTATCTGCCTCTGAAAAATCCAGTATAGATACTGTATGTTTTTTTTTTTTTCTTTTCACTTTTCCTCTTACTGTCTCTTTTTTGTCTTCTTCCTTAACTACACATCTGTTTCAAATCTAACTCATAACCTCTGTTTTGTTCTGCAAAACACTATCACAGTGTCTGTTTTGGCATGTTGTATGTTCTTTTTGTTGCACTTTGTTAGGTCTGTCTATATTCTAACAATTTATTCTATTTCTCTGACATTAATATAAAAACATAAGTCAAATAAATAAATGCTTTGTAAACTCTTATGTATAGCTATGAAAACATAAAGGTGAAGCCTTCATAAGAGACAAATGTATCCAGTTATTAATGTGGTTTCCCACAGATTTAGCTGACACATCGATTGTTTTAGATCATCATTGACTTTCATCCCGAATTACAGCAGGATGACTGCAATAATGATCATGATTCCTGTCATTAGATTTAGATTTCCACCTTATCATTTCGGGCTTTCTCTCTCCTGTAGGATGATGCCTCCTGGTCAAAACTACTTGGTGTCCTCCTTGTTTCCTCGCCCCGTCTTCAGAGTTCAACCGTCTTGCCAGCAGACGGAGCGCTCCTGAGTACTGCTGTGACCCTCCCTTGTTTGGCTTTCCTGGCTGACGTCCCAGGGAGGTGATGCGACGGTTTGTCTACTGTAAGGTGGTGCTGACCACCTCTTTAGTGTGGGTGCTGGTGGATGTGTTCTTGCTGCTCTACTTCAGCGAGTGCAATAAATGTGATGAAAGGAAAGACCGCTCGCTGCTCCCTGCTCTGCGAGGTGAGTCCACACCATTGCTGCTACACCTATCATTCACAGGAGAGACGTGATGGGACACAAAGCTTTCAGGGGTCAATTAAGTAAGAACCAAAGGAAAAAATCCCATACTCTGCTCTTGCTATTGCATCAAAAAAAAAATTCTAAATAAAAAGTGATGCTATAGCAAGAACAGTACGGGATTTTTTTCCTTTGATTCATATTTGATGTTCGTCCAAAAAACCTGCACAGTAGAATGTGTTTGGATGTTTCCTACTCTCTTGTCTTTCAGTTTTGATCTAAGTTTGTTTTCATGATTTTCTATTGAAATATTTTGTTTTTTATAAAAAGAGTATTAAGGTGACAAAGGAACTTACAATGAGTGAATTGTAAGACCTCTCAGAGAAAGTTTAAATTTTGAGGTATTTGAGGAGACGTTTTGGAGAATTATTGACGGTAGAAAATCAAGTTTAGATTAATTTGTCATGTCCAAAACTGCTTTGAGACGTGATAAATTGAATATATAAAACTTTTTTTTTTTTTTAAATTGCTAAAATTATGTTCATGTGTGGTATTGCATGTTTCAGGTAATGACATGACACACTGCTTTACATTTGTATATACTGTACAGTAAACTACATCTAGCACATCATCTACAACTATACTGTTTTTTTCTTCTAAATTTATCACTGTGAATGATTTATTTTTTATCAAACATTGACATTGTTTGGTAGTGCAGCTTGATTTGAACATATTTTCCTGCATTTCAGTTTTGTAGTAGTAGGCGAAGATAGATTTCTCTCCTGGTGCTCAGACAATCTCAACTACATTAATGTTCATGTAGAATAACATGAAATTAAGCTTTGATTTAGTTAGAATAAAATTGGTTTCAAGACTATAATTACAAAACAACCAGGGATCTAGAGTTGGGCAATATGGAGAAAATCAAATATCACTATATTTTTGACCAAATACATCGATATTGATATTGCGGCAATATTTTAGGATTGACTATTGGTGCTTTCACAAAATATTTTCACAATGAGATTTTTGATAAATAATCATCAATAACTTTGATATAAGGACTAATTGAGGCAAATAATAGAACTCTAGAACAGTCTTGTAAATTCATAAAATTACATTTAAATCAGGTAAAGACAACACTTGTGTCATATTACAATATCCAAAATGTAAGACTATATCTAACCTCATATCGATTTCAATAACCTATTGATATATTGCTCCTCTCTACAGGAAACTCAGAGTAGAATTGCTTCTGAGGCAGCAGTTTGCATGTACCAATCTATTTTTAGGATTACATGTCTTAAGAAAAGCACTTTGCAGAAATTGTTGGATTATTGACTCCTGTTTATAAGTGAGGGTAAAATTGAACAAATTTCCTTTTTTTTGTTTAGGTTCTCTACATTTTTGATCTTGTAGAATCTAACTTTTGTTTGGCATTGAGTCAAACAAGCTCGTGGATATAAACTGTAGACTTAAAACATTCCATCATTTCACTAGATTGTTTATCTCAATGATGTTTGCTGAAGGGCCAAACTTTCTGTAAAAGTTCAGAAAAATATGCAATTTTTAATCATCAACAATAATGTAACAAGTGCATGATTTGTGGTTATTCAAAAATGCAAAAGCACCAGTGTTACAGTAGTTTGGTAAAATAGTGAATCTCTTTCAGCCTAATTGGATTCTCAAATAGGACTGTTAAAGATCTAGTTCATTTACCGGTATCATGCGCTGTATGCTTGAAATGATCTCTGTTCATGCGTTTGTTACAGAGGTCATCCTAAACCACAGTAGTTTATTTCTTCACATGCCCTGCAGTAAGCAGGTTTTCAAGAGGCTTGCTAAGCTGCTTTTAAGAAAGAGGCAAAGCTGCCAGCTACTGAGACTGATTACCATACCAAATTCTAATGTTATGTTGGAGTTGCTTTGAAATAGCTTAAATATGATGATTTGCTAAATATGTTTAGAATTTAGACAGATTTTCTGTGAAACTGCAGGTGTTTTAGTTGAATCTTATTCATTCAACATAAAACTGAACAGCCTCCACTTAATCTGGCACTTATTCACATTTCACACTTTTTGATTATAATCAATTTACCCCATATGATTTGTATAAGACCTTCTATAAGGTCACACTAATTACCATTCAGTTAATGATTGTGTAGCCAAAATTAATGGACTCCTTAAAGCTACAGAACTCCTGACGAATGTACGTTGATTTAATTTTTTTTTTTTTATGGTCTCCACCAACTCCAAAATATCTTGTTTGACTTTGTTCACCAGTAACTTAACTACGGTGGCCGACAGGGGCAAACGCCCTGCAACTTAAGAAAACAGATGCAAATAAACAAGACATAAGCGAATTAAGAAAACAATTTCATTAATTTGACAACACATGCGCAGCATTTACGTAACCAAATACACAAACGCGCTGCAAATATAGAAACGATGCAAAAAGTAAACCACACAAACCCCACAAAAAAAAACGCGATACAAAAAGAAAAGCAGATGCAACAAAAAACTCTGCATCCAGATTACACAACGGAAGTTCTCCAGGCTTGAATGTTACTTTTAGCTGAATAAAAAAATATAATTCTTAATGTGAATTGTTATTGTTTAGAAACAGAAATTACACTAAGAAGTTGTACAAGACTTCTGATCTTAATTGCATGAATCTTTGTTTTTTGCAAAAGCATCTCTTTACTTGGTCCTGTAGGAAAAAGTTAGGGTGAAGGTGCGCATCAAAACAGGGTGGTTTTTGTTCCCGGCCTGCTGTGGTTTTGTGTTCAACAGGAGCTTTTCTGATGTATAATGTAATGCCAGCTGGGTCAGACTCACAGGAAGAAAGCATAGCAGCAGAGGGATGAGATGAGGTAAAGGATGCAGGAAAGAGAATAAATCAAGTTTGTAATAGAACCTCCAACTGGGCACCACTACAGACCTTTTCCTGCAAATTAAACAAGAATATAAAGAGCTAGAGGACAATCTTCATGCAGTCTAGTGTCCTAATCCACCTTTACAAGAAGAATCTGGGATCAAGAGTTCAGCTCAGCTTTTACAAGACATGTCAATAATGGAACATAGTATAGAATAGGCTAACAGCTAACATGTGGCAAATGTTTGGCAAGTCTACAGTTGCATGTTGCATGTATTGCTAATATGTCAGAATTATGAATTTATAATCACATAACAGAAAGGTTAACAGAGATTTGAATGTTTAGTTGAGCACTGAAATGTGAGTGATTGTGTCTCAGAAGACTCATTACCTGTGAGCACCAGGGCAACCTTTTCATTGTAATTGATTGGGATAAAGCTACTGGCAGGGACATTGAATTAGACTGATTGACCGAGGACAGACCGAGCCACTGTTTTTTTTCCCCCCACACGATCGCTGTCGTCTTTTATAATGAATGCTCTGTGTCAGGAGGAGAGTGTGCCAGGCTTAGAAGGTAGCATAGGAAACAAACTCTCTGTGGCATTTTCTGTGCTGCTAAGCAAAACAAATTAATTTGAGACTTTTTATATTCGATTGTTTGTATCATTTCATATATGGAGAATTTTGAAACAAGGGTGAGAAATTATGATTTATAGTCATAATGAGGGCACTAAGTTGTTAACTAGTCATTACTTCAAACATGATGTAATAAGCTTTTACAAAAAAAATAACTGGCTCCCTAAAGCAGCGTAAATATGCTAACATTTGGAATAAATAATAAAAATTGTAATAAATGAAGTTAGCTTAAACACAAAACCTTTGTTACAGGTCCATGATGTATCAGCTTAATTAAATGTTTAATCTGTGGCATGAAATGCACCCTGAAAGCTCACAATAATAATACATGCTTTAGTTAAAACAAGCCTAAGAGTAGCTATACTATGCTGTACTTAGGCACAGCAGTGTTTTGAGCTAAAAGCTAATGTCACCCTGCTAAAATGCTAATCTTTAGTGAATTTAGTGTTTGCTGTGTTTACCGTTGTTGTTTCATTTTAGTGTGTTATATGAAAGCCCTGAGAGGCAATTGAGACTTTCCCTGGTGATCCATTTTCTAAGTTTGATCAAAATTTTATTTTTTCTCTTAACTATATGAGATAAGAACAGGTGAACATTTTTGTTGTTGTTATTGTCATGATCAGTTTTGTGTTTTTCGTTGTAATACTCTTTTTGGCCACAGGCTGAAGTGCACCACTACCCATGTTCTAAATAGGACTAAAGGGCATTCATCATCCGTTAATTTTAGCAAAATCCATGCTATCTTAAAGGAGAATCATATTATTCTGACAAAGTCACAGTTACATTTGACTATTAAGTGTATCACATAATGCTATTTGGAACATTGAATTTGTAACCAAGCTACCAGAAATGTAGTGGTAAAGTAGGAATGACAGTTTTCCTTGTTATTTCAAGGCCCAAGGACTGTCTCCTAGATAATTCAGAAACTATTCTGCTCTCTGCAGTTTTCACATCTGACAGTACTTCTCCACACATTATTCAGTAATCCACTTTCACAGTCAGGTATACTGTATAATATAATTTGACACTTTTAAAATCTGACTGGTGTTAATGGTTTGCTGAGTACGATTTTGTCCTGAAAATTCATATCCCGTGTTTATCTGTAGCTGTAGACTGATGTATTGGCAACGCCAAGCCCGTGTTTGATGGACACTTTTTTCAATCATCCAGCTCAGTACTCAAGCTGTGTCCATCAGATTTAAGCCAGTGTCCAAATGAAGAATGTCAGCAGTGGCATAAACAAAAGATGAGGATCAGTTGAGGTTAACAGTCCAGCAGGTACCAACCAGTCTCCATGATGGGTTGTAGGGAATCCTCTTAACCTGGGGCAGTGCAGCAAATGTGAACTGTGTGTCTTCCTTTTCATGGAAATTGCTGCCTCTGCTCTTAGAGATTATTAAAGAGAGCACAGTCATAAATCTGTGGGAGGTTATTTACCTTTGAAGGGAGCTGGCTTTGCCCAGCAGCAGCAACGCTGATGTTTTACAGGCATTTGAAAGCAGCAGCATAGAGCTAAGAAGACTAAAAGTAACTCTAGAAAAGATTTTGCTTCCACATTACTTTTTCATTCATTCATTCATTAATACGTTCTCCCAAATCTCAGAAAAAGTAATCGATTTAAATTAAAATGAAATAGCTGCCAGACAGTGCTTCACACCCACTCAGCCCAAGCCATAGCCACCAAGAGAAGGCTTAAGCAGAAGTCTGCATTAAATGTCTCACATTTTTCCACATTCACTTATGTGTGACGAAAATCTAACAGTGCAAGCGAGAATGCGATAACAATGTCTGTATGTGCAATTATTGAAGGGAATATCTCTAACAGACACACTGTTCATATGTGCACATCCTGCATGCTGCCAGTACATGAATTTGTCTTAAAAACACCTGTTTTGTACATGCTCATTGATCTGGAAAATTACATCTATGCTCTGTTTTTTTTCCCACCAGTAAAGAAAATTACACTTCACCCTTTAGTGTACAAAGATAGAACTAGCATGCTTTGCTGCACTCTCCTCAGCCCGAAGAGTTGGATAATAAACCCTGCCCAGTATTTTCACTACAAAACTGATCTCTCACAATTTATCTGTAGTTCATTCCCTTTGTCATGGACCAATTCAAAAAGATTAAAGACCCTTTTTTCTCTCACAACAACAGATTATATATTTACCAAAGAAGTTCATTTTTTAACATGTATTATAATAGCTTTTGTATATATTATTTGTTCATGTTTATTGTCCCCATGGGGAAATTATGTTGCAGTAAAAAAATCAAATCACATGGTATAAAAACAGATAAGGCAAGCACAAAGAAAAACATAACATGTGTACATTGCGACTCATACTATATACCAAATCACTATGAGGGGAGGGGGGGTAGAGTTCCAGACCAGCTGGGAGAAAGAGAAATTACAATAAATACACAAAATATATCTATCATCGTACAGGACTCTCATTATTATGGAGTTTAATGGCCTGTGGAACAAAGGAGAACTTGGATTTGTTTGTTTTTTAAAACAAAGGAACACGGTATCGTCGTCCTGAGAGTAGCAGTTCAAATGAGGAGGAAAGGGGTGCTTCTGATTGCCCACAACACTATTTGCCTTTCTTAGTATTCTGTTTTTATATAAACTTTCCATACTTGGGAATGGAATACCCGATCAAAGTACCGATCATAAATCAGTATCCGATCATAAATCAGTTACAAGGTGTTGTACAGTAACAACAAATGAAAACAAGATCCATAATTATAACATTGAGGAAATAAAATACTTAAGATTTAACTAATATTCAACAATAAATAATATGACAATATTAGCAATAAATAAGTTGTATAAAAAAGTTAAGAAAAGGCCAAACGATAAAAGGGAGTCTTTAGAAGAGATTTAAAGAAGCCACCAAGTTTGCCTCCCTATGAGGATCATTATCCTTCATTGAAACTTTATTTGCAGTCAACATAGCACTATATTTATCACATATATATTTCACTTTTGCATTCTTACTTCTTTGAGTTCTTGACAAACCACCAATACATTTTCTCTCTCTACTTGTTAGAACAGGGCACACAGCCAACAGACTGGGATCAGGGAGGAGCATTTGTATAGTGGGCTTTTCAAATGTACTGTAGTTCTTCTCATATGGTTTCGCTATCAAGAATTTACTGTACAAACAAAGTGATTTATTGTACAATGCAATTTGTTACTTTTTTTTCTTCTTTTGTGTCTATGTTTCAGCTGTGATATCTCGGAGCCATGAGGGTCCAGGGGAGATGGGCAAAGCAGTGAACGTCCCCAAGGATGACCAGGAGAAAATGAAGGAGCTCTTTAAGATTAACCAGTTCAATCTAATGGCCAGCGATATAATCGCACTCAACAGGAGTCTGCCGGACGTGAGGTTGGATGGGTGCGTAAGCTTGGGTGTCTTTCAGATGCATGCCGTGACTCACACTACTGACCCTTTTAACACCTACACACACACACACACACACATCTGCTTTCAAGCAGACCAGCATTACACAGTCCTCACCATGCTCCTCCGCTGCCGGCAAACCTTTGATACCCATCACACATTTCAAGGTGCTGCAGTTTCTTTATTAAAAAGCTGACATTCCGGCTGATTTTTTTTATTTATTTTTTTTATTTCTTGGGATTTCACTCCTGTGTACAGAGCAGACTTGTATGCCGGATTCACTACAAACTGTTCCAGGATTCAGAAAAATGTGTTGGATGGCATAGCAATGAAGCAGGTATACATTCTCTTGTCAAAAGAGTCTCAACAGCGTTGCAGACAGTGATGCAGATAGAATACTCTAAACTATCAAAGCAATATTATTCTGATGGTTAAAGTAATTTTGTAAATGTTTGACTCCTTTTTAGATTGTATTGGCCTTAATAACTTTGTCTAATTTGTAATAAGACATCTCTAACTATGGCCACTGTTTCACTGCCCAATCCATTAGAATCCTCAAGTGAACACATTTGCCCTGACATTTGAATGGGAGTAGGGTTTTGTTAACTGTCACTCAAGAATAACTTGAGCACTTAACCCTCATGTTGTCCTTGGGTCAAATTGACCCATTTTCCTATATCAATGTTCTTTTTAACTACCCAATTACCCAAAATAACATGATTGATTCCACACAACACTCTTTGGCAAGTACACATCTCTACTTTCATTAATTTTGGGGTGTCTTTATTCAGTTTTATGCCATTTGGAGAAAAAAGTGCTTTTGAAATAGTATTGATTAAAAGTTGACATATTCCAGTCTGTGATTATCCATCAACATACATTCCTTTAATTTTAATCTATATAATAATCTTTGCTTTTCTAACTCAAACATTGGGTATAATTTCCTAAAAATAAGGTTTATTGACATTAATTCCAAAAATAACTGTAAAACTAAAGTTAATAAGTTAGTGTTACGTAGTGTTAAATGTCAAAAAAAAGTGACAGACATTAAAGTGTTGAAAAAAGGGACAAAAATGTAAGAAAAAGATAAAAACATTGATTAAAAAGCGTAAACTAAAGTGTTGACTTTCATTTTTGATGGGAAGACAGCACAATGGTTAATAAAAATCCACAGAGCAATTTGTGTGAAACATTAGCACATTCATCTCAGGCTGCTGACCAGCACCAGCATTCGCCTCTCATGGAGACATTTTTCAAGTGATTCATGTTTAAATATTCCAACCAAGCTCTAGTTCACCACAGCACTTTCATTAAGTGGATGCCTAAGGCTCTGCCAGTCAGATACACCATGAGAAATAGGCCACAAGAATGTCTTTTTTCACACCCACAGTTCCACAATTTTTATGCTATTCTTGCCTATACCAAGAAAATGCCAACTAAGACTTTTTGCATTGCGGAGATGCACATTTAAAAATATTTTGCCTGCAAAACTGAACATTCAGCTGTTTACAACAGTTTTTTTTCTTTCCATTATGGCTCTATCCTTTACTCAATATAAATATAAAAGCAGCTTTATTACAGCTTAGCTTGCACAATCTCTCCAGCTGTGTAGTGAAAAATATTCAGAGCCATGCAGAATTGCTGGTCGTTGCCTCTGAACGGCAGTAACATTTTGCCTTCAAGGCAACCTCCTAGCCTAATTGTGTCAGTCAGTGCTGTCACTTTGAATATATAGGACTGAACTAGCAATGCTGTCTGCTCCGATGGTTTCTTTTACCCTCCGTCACCTCCCACAGCCCCTCCTTCTGCCCTGGCTGTCCACCTCCTCCTCCACCTCTGAAATGCAGCTCATTCTTTATTCAAAAATCATCCATGACGGCGCCGTCCCAAGTTGTGCCAGATACTCACTCTTGGCTTTGACAGACAGCCCATCAAGCCAAGGACGTGTTGACATAGCTGTCAGTACTGCTTTTACTTTTTCTACATTCTTTGGTGATATTTGTCAGTGAATCCCAGATGACAATGTTTCTGCACTGACGGCTGCATTGGATAACAGTAGGACACGCTCAGATTAGTCTATAAAATGTGTATTCAAAACATCCATGTTAAAGGTCCCATGAACTGCTCTTTGGATGCTTTTAAATAGACCTTAGTGGTCCCCTAATACCATATCTGAAGTCTCTTTCCCAAAATTCAGCCTAGGTGCAGAATTACAGCCACTAGAGCCAGTCCCACAATGAGTTTTTCTTAGTATGTACCATTTCTGATTCTGTAGCTTTTGAGGAGGAGAGAGGTGGGGGCAAGGTGGAGGCTGGGGGTTTGGCCTTGACCAACTGCCACTTTGCTCGTTTGAAATCCATGATGTCTCTCTCTCTCATGGGTGGGCTAATTTCTCTGGGCGGGCAAAGCAGAGAAAGGGGAGGTAACGATTCCAGATCGGCCCATCTGAGCTTTCATTTTCTCAAAGGCAGAGCAGGATACCCAGGGCTCGGTTTACACCTATCACCATTTCTAGCCACTGGGGGACCATATGCAGTCTGGGGGAACACAAATTAATGTTAAAAAACCTCATAAAAGGAAATATTTATGCCATGGGATTTTTTTAAATTTAAAATATCAAACATTTGAGAAGCTCTAAGCTGAAAATGTGTGGGATCCTATGTGATTAAATTATGTTTTTGATTTTGTTTGTGTCCTTTACTGGACAGTAACACACTATGAGTTATGGTTATAGTTAATAGTATATAGTGTTGTAAATTGTGATCGCAACAATCCCGTAAGGGGGCCTAACATGAATCTAAGGGCTCGTCAGATTAAAACAGAGGAGTAAATGATTAAAAAACAAACCTTTCTTTTCAATATTATGTTTTATTTTTTTTATTTTCTCCAATCTTTCCTTTTTTTCAACTTGTGAAATAAAAAAGTGTTCGCTCTACAGTAATCTGAGGAAGTAAAATAAGTCTTTGACTCAACTGTCACATATTCCCACAAACTTGTACAGTATATTTGCAACCTGTCGTGAGAGGTCATAAGTCGAGCTGCATATTAACTCTCCTCATATCTGTGGCTCAGTGATACTCGAACATTGTCTAACTTTACTTTGTTCAATTTTACTTCTGATGGTTTCATTTTGTTTTTTACTGTTGCTCAATCAGCTGTAAGACCAAGTTGTATCCAGATGACCTGCCAAACACCAGTATTGTCATCGTGTTTCACAACGAGGCTTGGAGCACCCTGCTGCGGACAGTTCACAGTGTCATCAACCGCTCTCCCAGACACCTGCTAGTGGAGGTTGTGCTAGTCGACGATGCCAGCGAGCGAGGTTTGGAGTCTACACTTAACAACTTTTGTAGTCAAGTATACAGGGTGTACATTTTGAACTAAGGTAGGCTGATGATCAATGTGACCAATATGGGGCACAAAACTCTAAACTAAGCTTAGTGGATCACCTAACAAACAGCGTAGCTTTTTACTAAGATAACAGGGACTTACAATAAAACCATCACATTGAGATATAGCGCTAAAAGTCACAGTTGTTGTGTTATCGATTAATCACCCGATTATATTATGGATTAATAGATTATACATGGATATTAACCCACCATTTGTTACAAAATTAGTTGACAATAATTCTGAAAATCAATTTATATTTTAAGTCATTTCAGTTTATTGACCAATGGATACTTGACACATTCTTTAAGCTCTGTTGAATTGCATTACTCTGCAAGAGCACTCTTGCTGGAATGTCTGTACTTTGGTTTCAGACTTCCTGCAAAAGAAACTGGAGAACTATGTGCGGACTCTGGAGGTGCCAGTGAGGATCCTGAGGATGGAGCAGCGTTCAGGTCTAATCAGAGCCAGGTTGAGGGGAGCGGCCGCCACCAAAGGTCAGGTCATCACCTTCCTAGACGCTCACTGCGAGTGTACTGTTGGCTGGCTGGAGCCCCTGCTGGCACGCATCAAAGAAGACAGGTAAGAGCCAAAATAGACCACACTGAATATTTTAAATGGAATGATGACATTTAAGACACTAATATTACAACTGGATTCTGCTTTTGAGGAGCATGTTGCTACGATGCTTATAAGCTTCTCATTGTTAAGCTTCTGCCTGTTCTTTCCTGAAGCATGCTTTAATATTACTGACATCATCACATTTCACTTTAGTTGCATCATCGCATTCTGAATATTGTAGAGAAAGCAAAGTATCACTATGAATACACTGTTTGAGCCTGACGCTGCTGATAGGAGAAGATAATCGTTTTGCATCGTCTGCTGCTGCCATGGAGGGAAAAGTTTGCTCCAATTACTAAAGCTTTGTTTTTGTGTAACTCAACTGGAGCTAGTAGGCTCTGTTCAGATCCAGATTAAAGTGGACAAAGACATGTTTAGGGACAATATGATGTGTTAATTTAAAGTGACAAGATGTTTATTTGGTTGCTGTAATTTATCATAATGTTAATGGATTGTTTCTTGCTTGTTAAAAGTGTGTGTGTGTGTGTGTGTGTGTGTGTGTGTGTGTGTGTGTGTGTGTGTGTGTGTGTGTGTGTGTGTGTGTGTGTGTGTGTGTGTGTGTGTGTGTGTGTGTGTGTGTGTGTGTGTGTGTGTGTGTGTGTGTGTGTGTGTGTGTGTGTGTGTGTGTTGCTGCAGATGTATTGATGTCTATATGTATGGCCACAGACTGATGAGAAGGTGCACATAGTATTGAGTCTGTTGACAGCAAGTTGACATGATTAATCATACAGGTTGTTTTAGGTAAATCCATAAAGGGTCAAAAGGGCTGGTTCATATCAGGTTTGTGATAGTAACATTTTGTCCAATTCTGAGATACACTGTCACGATATGGCACTTGTGTTTAAAATGCATTTGATTGTGTTTCACTGTTGTGCATTTCATCAGAGAAAAAAAAATCAAAGTATATATTATTTTTAAATCTTTAGCAGTGCTGCATTTATTATAGAATCTTTCTCAACATTAAATCTTGTGCTGTATTTTTGTGTGTCTTTCAGGACATCAGTGGTGTGTCCTATCATCGATGTCATCAGTGACGAGACGTTTGAATACATGGCAGGCTCAGATATGACCTATGGTGGATTCAACTGGAAGCTGAATTTTCGCTGGTACCCTGTTCCCCAGCGGGAGATGGATCGACGCAAGGGGGACAGAACACTTCCTGTCAGGTACTGAATGAAAATTTCCTCCTTTTGAAGCTAAATTGAGATCATTTTTTAGGGGAATGTGTTACGGACTTTCCACTTGTGTGATGATTTTTGATTCATCATTAAAAGAAATTAGGTCAAATAAGAGTGGGTTTCTCTGTGGCAGCAGCAGGCTACAAGGAAGACATGGATAGTTAGATTTCTTCACTCATTGTCAAAAGTGCCATTTTTATCCTGCAGAAAGAAATAGACCTTTCTTTTCTCTGTATATCTCATTGATGCAGGCAACTGCCTAAATAGCTCCCTGATAGAGGGTTGGGCTCTGTTATAGTCCAAGTATGCATAAGCTCCTTTATTTAAAAAATAGAAAAACAGAAACTCTGCTGACAGTTTTTGGATACACAAAGCTAGGCACACTTTGTCATCTGTATGCTAATCACTCCCAGCAACAAACAAAATCCTTAATTAAGTGCCAACTTTAACATAGGGTAATTTAAAAGATAAAAGTAATTACCCCTTTAAGGCTTTGTTTCAAATTGTCAAACAAATTGGTCTTTATTATATTCTTGTTCCTCAGAGCTACACTGTAGTACTAATAAATACAACAATATTGCAAAAAGATTTTTGGGGCTTTATTTGCAGGACTCCCACCATGGCAGGAGGATTATTCTCCATAGACAAAACATACTTTGAAGAAATAGGAAGCTACGATCCAGGGATGGATATCTGGGGCGGAGAGAACCTGGAAATGTCTTTTCGAGTGAGTGACAGACCAGCGAGGACGCTATCTCGATGCTATCATGTCACCAGAGTTGGTTGATATCAACGGGTATATGTCGGCTCCCTTAATAGTGTTAATGTTTCCCTCAATTGCATCTTTTCCTTGAATCATAACCACTTCTACTTAAGATTCAAGGGAGAGATGCAAAGAGAGATGAATTATGGAACTACAAGTTTAGTGAAATAAGATGTCCTTACCTCTCCAAAATCCACATTAGGATTAGAATGTCTCTTAATGTTTTAGAGGGAGAAAAGGAAAAGAGGTTATTAATAGCTCATGTCAAATTGCACATTGATTTGCAGCTTCACGCATGACTGAATGGAAATGACACTGGTAGACTATAAAATGTTTATTGCTACAGGCAGCAGTGACAAGGGGAAATAAAGTCCATGCTTAAGACCACCTCCTGCTCTCTTGGACTATAAGATGTAGGTTAAAAGGAAAATGAGAAATTTAAAAAAGAAACCTTAACGAATGATGAAACACAAGAAGAGCCTCAGGTCTACAGTTGACACACTGACCACTGTCATAGCTAGCTGTTATATAATAAAACACAAAATCTAGATATTGGGGAATAATATGGTCTCTTGCTGAAGCCTCCTCCTGGAAGCCTTCTTGCTTTCAGAATTGAAAGCATTTTATGGTTCCTGTTGATGACAGATTTGATTAAATTTCTGTGTTACCTCAAGGTGAGGAACAATCACATAAGGGAACTGGCATTTACCAACTTTTGTATCAGTTTTATATTGACTGTATTTGCCTGCTTTCATTCCACTTTATATATAAAGCTACATTGTGTGCATGTGCCTGCAGATCTGGCAGTGCGGAGGCTCATTGGAAATTGTAACATGTTCGCACGTGGGCCACGTTTTCCGGAAGGCCACCCCGTACAGTTTCCCCGGAGGAACGGGCCAAGTCATCAACAAGAACAACAGGCGCCTGGCTGAAGTCTGGATGGATGATTTCAAGGATTTCTTCTATATCATATCACCAGGTACAGAGCTGCAGGGCCACAGCATCTTTCTGCCAATGGAATACAAGTGTCATATGTGGATGACTTTGCTAAAATGGCATGGATTCTGCATGTTTTAAAAGTTTCAGGGAATGTGTAGTTCAGTCATGGATTTGATGTTTAATTCATTGCGCACCACTGTTCAAAAGTAGATATGAACAATCCTCATTACCAGTGCTTGCTGATATTACATTTAGCAAATTGGTGTGAAAAGGAAAGACTCGTCTGCTCTCTTTTATTCTTTCATTTTCTTGCCATGGTATGTTTTATCTCGCTCATTAAGAATTTATTTCTCCTTTTACTCACTCCCCTTTGGCACACATTGGAAATGAAGGCTGCTTTTGTCATCTCCAAACTGGGATTAATTAATTCCTTATTTCAGACACATTTTTAAGTGCTCCTCTAACATTGAGTTCAGAAATTTGTCAAAGATGGTCTCCTCTATACAGACTTCTCTCTGAAAGAGCTCAAAGAGCTCAGGACAGTGCTGATTGTCCATCTGTTGACTTAGTAATATGATTACTCTTTAGCAGACATCAGTGGTTTAGATGCCTGCCAACCTATAGGGATCATCAAAGACTGCCGTCTTTATGGCTCAAATTATGTCCTTCTCCTCACAGTTTGGCAGGATTCTCAGGTCCTGCATGTGTGTAGATGGAGCCGCGGTTGTGATGGATGAGTATTTCTGCGTATTTTTGTCCCACAATGACAGTCTGTTTCTCCAGAACATTAGGGAGAATGATCTGGGGCACACTGCTGTCAGACCTTACTTATTGGAACAGAGGAAGACAGTATGTTGCTCAGGCTGAGTTTGGTAGTGGCATCTAGTGATCCTATTTAAAGTGCATCTTCCTCCTCGTCCCTTTTCTGCACTGGTGATTTTAAGATCAAACAGACTATTCATCGGCAACATGTGAGGCTCAGGCCAGAGAGAGAGAGAGAGAGAGAGAGAGGCTTTTATCTGCCAATTTGAGATTTTTTATTTCCCAGATTAAAAGTGTAAAATGGGATTGGTTTTGCAGAAGGTGCTATTTGCATTATCTGGCTGGTGTTTGATAGATAAATACAAAACACTGAACTAGGTCTTACATGTTGGCTGGTTTTGAATCATGCATACTATTTTACCTTATTGCAATCACGATCTTTCATTATAATGTACTACCCTGGATCTATCTACATGCAAGCTATGAGTCCTTAAGTGGCACTCTGGGAAGAAACCATCTGCCTAATGTGTTTGTAAGTGTCTGTGCCCAGTCGCTGTCTAATTTCTTCCTCAGTCTTCTGTTAGATCAAGGCTAATACATCATGCTGTCTCCATTTTGGCTAAAATAAAACACCGCATGGCACACGGTATTCCATAATTGATGCATTTGTGCGTTTCTGATGTAGATGCCTCATTATAAATGGGATTTGACTCACCGTAGTTTCCTTTTACATTCCCTCTTTGCAGAAATTAAGTGATTTATGTGTTCCTTGCAAAGTATTTTTATTTAATTTATTTTTATATATGTAAAGGGTCCCTCTGGTGTTTAATATTGGTGGTGCATGAAAACAGAACTGTGCGTCAAAACACTGACTGATAATGTTCAGTGATACATATGCCTGCATCCTTGTCTTGGCATTTTGTCTGCAGGTGTGATGCGTGTGGACTACGGAGACGTTTCTTCCCGTAAAGACCTCCGCGAGGCCTTGAAGTGCAAATCGTTCTCCTGGTATCTAGAGAACATTTACCCAGACTCCCAGATCCCGAGAAGATACTACTCACTTGGTGAAGTATGAGCTTTCTCATACTCTAATCCCCCATAATGCAGCACATGCAGACTGCCTCCCTCTGCATTCAGTCAGATACTGTGTGTCCTGTGTAGCTTCTAGGTTGTGTTTTCAGAAAGACACAATATCACTCCGAGATAAATTAGGAAATCTCAGGATCCAGCAAAGGCTGAACGAACCGAGATAAAACCAAACATCCAAAGCTGTTCGTAATAAACATGTAGGATAAACAAACAAGGGGATGTTCATGCAGTCAGTATTGATCCCACATGTTTACACAGTTCTGCTATGAATGCTGGGTAACTGAGATAAGGCTCATGTATACATTCTACACAGTCTCATGGCCCAGTTTTGTGTTGTACTAAGCAAGCATGAATGATTAAAGACAGAAATAAGTGCAAATTTGAGTCTCTGAATTTACAGAGTGAAATCTCTGTAAATTGTTAACGAGCAAGTTGTGCAGTTCGTTATTAAAAGATATTTTCCCTTTTCTACAAATCTGAAAAAACAGATTTGTAGAAAAGGGAAAATATTTTTCAGCAAATGATTACTTTAATAGGCAGAGATGGAGCATATAAAGTGGTTTCTTAAGAAATTAGAAAGGGGGTTGTGGGAACTGTGCAATAATTTGAAGCTAAGCCGTGGTAATTCATGGTTAATTGTTTTTAAGATAACAGAAGTTTAAGTTTCTTATTAGTTAGTTCCCCCTCACACAGAAAAGTTTTTAAGAGACCTGAATTGATGCCCGTGGCTCCGTGTCGACATCAGTGCAGCATAGTGTAAAGTCATATCTGACATGCAGTGCTCAGTCTGTACAGTAGACGGGGGCCATATAAAAGTAATGTCAGTTGAAGAACTGGTGAAAGAAGTTGTAATCCTGCAGCATTCATAAAGCTGAGGAGGGGAGGATTGTATGTATTTGTGCTGCTCTGCTTTACTGCAGTACAAGCAGATTCTCTCTCTCTTTTACCACTGCAACGCCTCAGCTCCAATCTTCCTCTACACTAAAACTCTGCCGACTGATTCTCATCCTCCATAACACACAGTCAGCCTTTTTTAACAACTGGAACCATTAGCTTTTCTATCACTTTATTATGAAGGCCATTCTGTTCCTGCATGATAGACATATTAGGCAACATATAGAGCCTGCTGAGCTTTAGCTCTGTGGGAGCCTTAGTTCATTAGAAAGCTGAGTTGACTGTGAAGTCAGTCAGGCTGTGCAGTCAGATCACTTATCAAGGTGTAAAAGTGATAAAAAGATAATGTGTAGAATATGGATAACTTTGTGACATGATATAGTATGTAGAAAAGGATTTTGTTAATAATTTTTACATATAAAATATCTAAAAAAAAAAGTGAAAAATGCCTGCTAAAATTTCAACAGTCCAAAGCCCAAAGATATTCAATTCATAATGATATATGACAAATTAAGAAATTATAATTGGCAAATATTTGGCATGTTTGCTTATAAAATGACTAAAGTGATTATTGGCTTATCAAAATAGTTGCAGATTAATATTCTGTTAATCAACATGGTGATAAACATGCATTTTTTTTCATGATTGCAGTTTGGAAATGAATCACTAGTCACTAAACTTTGTCTAAAATTGTCTGTGATGACTTCTGTAAATGCCAGTTTTGTCTGCCACGTAACGTTTCCATAACCCCAAAGCTGTGACTTGTTTGATCAGTTATTTATTGTATAGCATAAGTTCTTGTTTTAACCAACAAACTATCCAAACCCCAAATATATTTTGTTTCATTTCATGTCTGACAAAGAAAAGAAATAATGGAACCAAAAAATTATATATAATATAAAATCATAAATAATATAAAATCTGAGTGCAACACTAAAGGTTCCCTGGATACCAAAACGTCGACAGTAGCAATGAAAAGAAGAAAGTAATCAATACTAAGAGGAAAGGGGGGCAGGGAGGGTGTGGAGAAGATGATTATTTTTTTTAATGAGACACAGGACCTGACTGGCTTCTGTTTGGTTAAATTGCTAATAAGTATGAAATTAGCCTACTGTATCTAGAGACAAAGTTAATTTCAAATTAGAGTTAAATTAATTTACATAATTTTTCGTTTTCTTCCTGCCTGTAGATCAGAAATGTGGAGACCAACCAGTGCGTGGATAACATGGGAAGAAAAGAGAACGAGAAAGTTGGCTTTTTCAATTGTCACGGAATGGGTGGAAACCAGGTGAGGGGAAAAGTAACACTTTTACTGTTCGTAATCTGAATTCTGTTTTTAAAAGTATCTACACACAATGTGCTATGAACACTAACTGGAAACTTTTCAAGGTATTTTATGTTGTAAGTGGAATGTAGAATAAATCTCTTTTAGATTAACTTTGAACAAGCCAAGCCTTTGATTCTTCTTTATCCTCGATACATGAGCTTTGGGATTTCTTTTTCCCTCGAAAGCTTGAGCTCAATCAGGTTGGACGCAAAGTGTGTTTGAATTGCCAACTTTTAAGTCAATCCACAGATTTTCAATACAATTCAAGTTTGTTTTTTGCCAAGTTTTTCTTTCTCGTTTGTAAAGTCCTTTGTTGATTTGGCTCCATGCTGTGGGTCATTACAAAGTCTTTGGCATTTTAGGATGGTGTGTGCCAAGAATTTGATTGTATTTTGGTCTAATCATTGTTCCTGCTGTCCTTGCATATTGTGTGTAGCTGCACTGCACGACACAGAATCTCACTGTAACCCTGAACTAACAGAAGAACATGGGAAATGGGGTAGAAAGCACTAAAACTGTGCTAATGTTGTACAGTAAATTGTATAAATCAGGTTTGGCACTTCAAAAACTAGGGATCGACCAATACTGATGTTTCAAGGCCGATACCAAAAGTAGCTAGTGAAACTGATAACCGATATTTGGAACCAATATGCATTTACAGTGAAAGTCAAAATTTAAGATTTTGGAATGTTACAAGCTCCAACACACAACTTTTTTATATGTTTTAAGCAATTATTTAATAAATGAGAAACTTTCAACATAAAAGATCAGGTAGTGTTGTAGGTGGGACATTAAGTAAGACAGACACAGAGCTGCAGAACAGCCAAATTAGCACACTTTTTAATTCATTAACTTTATCGGTTATCAGGCAAATAAAACGTTGATACAGATAATCTTCAAACTGCCAAAAAACAACCCGATAATCAGCCAGGGCCGATAATTGATGTATCCCTAATAAAAACCACGAAGGCTATAAATCACGGATAAATATATGTAAATTATTCATATGTTCTCTCATTAAAGACACTTTTTAGAACTTTGATTGCATGCATTTCTCGAAAGGTAAGCTAATGATGTTGATGCTTCTGATAGAGATGTCTTGTTTCCCAGGTGTTTTCTTACACGGCAGATAAAGAAATTAGGACAGACGACCTCTGTCTGGACGTCTCCCGCATCAACGGACCCGTCGTCATGCTCAAGTGTCACCACATGAAGGGCAATCAGATGTTCGAATACGATGCCGAGGTAGGATTCCTATTCCCCCGAAGCCGCCAAATAATCCACAACCTGGCTGCAATTGCAGGCGGCCATTCTCTGCTTCCTGATGTTTGGAAAAATGACTTTGAAGAACGGCTGATTGATTGTGTTTGCCTGTGTGTCATTAGGGAGGATTTGGGTTGTTCAAAGTAGGGAAAGAAGTACCTGTTTGCTGCCACCAGATGGTGCTGTGTGTCAGTTGTTTTTATCAGCACAGAAGTTGAGTTGCTTTTTCCACCCTGAGCAGCTGAGTCTCTTCTCTCATGTTCTCTTTTTTCACTTAGTATGTTGGCAAGTGGGAATATGATTTTGAGGTAAGCTGTTCAAGTCGTTGTTCCTGGATATTGCCCCATAGTTTGAGTCTTTGAATGTTGTGATTTATCCCCTCTTACTGTGTGTCAGTGGTTATTAGAGTAGATGATTTATGGTTTATTAAATTCTGGCAGAGAAGTGAAGTCAAATCTGTGTTTTGATTCTTTAAAATATTTTTTTTTTTTACTTTTTACAAAATTGAGTAAAGCAAATACAGTCCGTCAGGTCCATGCATCTAAAAATATTATGTTAGAGATATACTGTACATATAAATGTGTGAGTGAGCCACAGTTTATTTATAGTAGCACCAAAATGACAAAGATTAGCTGAAAGATTAGCTGAATGGCAAAGTAAAAAAACTGCAGAGGTTCATTTTACTTAATATTCCTGGTTATGCAAACTGTTTTACATTATCAATATTCTATCAAACGCAGAAACAGATGTTGCCGGCTCTTTAAACAAACATTTTACATCGTAGCAGAATGAAGATATTCTCCTCAAGCCCTGTGGACTCGATACAAAAAGCATCTTTTACATTAAAAATGTATGTGTTTTCTTTTAAACCACTGGGAGACAGTTAGTCAAAATCTGCACTGAATACAATATTATCTATCAGTGATTGAGATGTCCTATCGCAGACATGTAGATATAACAAGGTGAGGAAGCTTGGAGGTCTTTTCATCAAGCATGAAACAAACCCTAGGAGAAGTCCTTTCATTACACGTTGTTCTCTAGGTGCATTCTTAATATGGAAAAATTTAATAATTCATAAACGAAGAGGACTGGTCTCTGTTGTAAACAGCATTGGGGTTTCATCGTTGTCAGTGGCCGAGGTTATTTTAAGCCCAAGTGTGATAGACAGGGACCGAATCCTGGGTGATTACAGTACCATTAACATTTCATCTGGTCAACAGTTTCACAGGAATACCTGACTCTTCCGTATTCCTGCTATATTCATTCACAGCTGTGACAGATAACCTTCATTCTTTTTCACCTGCTCTGCTGTTTCAGCCAGAAATAAGATGTGTCCAACAATCACTCGTGAATATACCAGTTACATACATTGAGGCGGTTAAACTTAGTCCCCTAATCTTACTCACACAGAGAGTTTAAGTTTAAATGGGAAAATCTACTGCATTTATCCAGCTCTGCTTTTTACTTTGGTATACCTAAGTTTGGTGTTAGTGTAGTAGAAACTAATGGTTTACTTACTGTATCTTTCCAGCGACAAAGATAGGTCTGCTATGATCTTCCATGTTATCTAATTCACAATTGGAAAGATGTGTTGGAAAATGCAATCACATAAAAAAAAGCTTGAATTCCTGCCCACTGTGAGCACCATTAAGAGACATAAAGATTTCATCATGGACATCAGATTCACAATATGAAACAGCAACTTTATACTAATGTCGCCTTCATGCCATATGGGATGGATGGCAGAGAAAGATTCCCATGTTAATGACTTTGAGCGTTTTTTGACAGAATGACACCATATCCATTAAATTATGCTGAACGACAGTCTTTGGCAATGTGTGAGGCGCCCATATTTGTTATCTGTTCTGTTTTCTGAGTTTTTTTGGCAGTTGACGTGAATGCTATTTACACTTGAAACTCTTAATTGAAATAACCCCGATTGCCACAAGTTGTATAATCAACCAATCAAAAAAGGTAGCAAACATCAAAACATCTGAGCCAAATTTCAACTCAATTACCACATAAATAATTGATAAAATAACATCCTTAAAGTTAGACAAACCATATATGTAAAAATCCATACAATACAAAAATAAATGTAATGTTCTGCAAAAGATTAAATGGGTGATATTAACAAATACAGGTTAAAGGGGGGTAAAGGAGACTGATCGACAATAACCACTAACCAACAATAAAAAGATTGCTGTGAATCTAATCTTTTATAGTATAAACAAGAAATTAGATGTTACTATTTATATCTGTATTGTAAATATTTAGAAATAATGTGTGCAATGTTAATGTTTTATTTTAAGGTTATGGTGATTTGTACAAACATTTTTATGTGGTAATTCAGGTGGAATTTGGCTCAGATGTTTTGATATGTGCAGGGTTTAAAGATTTAGTTATTTTTATACTGTGAATGTGATGCCTGACACAAGTCCATGATTAAAACGTTATGTCTCTCATAAACTCAGTGTTGACAGTATGCTGGAATTAAGTCCAGGTTTTAAAAACCTTAAATAAACATAATTTTTCTATTTAAATTCACTGGCATTGAAAATAATCACCTCCATATTAAACTGGAAAAGTTGGCTGTGAAGAACAGATGGATTAATTTAACAATAACCCATTGATTGACTCTCGGATTTACCTTCACCACCATCTGTTCCTTTCAATCCCGGCTCGCCACAGAAGAACACCTTCCTCCACATCATCACCCAATCATGTCTGACCATCAACCGTCTGGACGACGGCACCTACGGCCCCACAGTGCAGTACTGTGACAGCAGTCCCTTACAGGCCTGGGTCCTCCACAACTACACACGTCTGGACGTCGCAAGACGCTTTTACTTCAGTCCCACTGATTATTCACTCTAAGCTCTAGGGTTTGAGGTGAGCAAGTACAATTTAGCTGAGAGTAGAAGCTGGTGGTCATTTTAGCTGCTGTGTAATAGTGGTGTAGTTTGTCATTAGCATTGTCAGAAGTAGAATTGTTTGACCTGTTCAGGCCTTATTAGGCACCTACTGTGTGTAGCTGATTGTTGTCTCTGTTTTTTAAGAGGAGTTTTTATTTTCTTATTTTTGTCAGGGGGGGCAGATGAATGCAGAGCTTGTTGTTATGTTGGTCATTCAGATATTAGTCAGAATGTGCATGCATTTTGTTTTAGGAAGCATTAAGTAGCTTTTAGCGGTGACCTTTCAGGGTGAACGTCTGACAACGGGCAGAGACACATGACAGATGTCCCATTAAGAAGGTTCTGTGTATAATATGCTATATGCAAGACCTTTAGCCAGTCTTCATGCTAAATCTCTGCTAAGATCTCATTTGACATTTGTTTTCCAGCATAAATATTTTATTTTGATTTGAAAATCCACTGGCTGTCCCCTGGACTGCCTGCATTTGGGGAATGATGCCTGAGATGGAAGGCGTGTTATTTTCAGCTGATTATCTAAATGCATAGCTGATTTGAAATGTGCTTACTATTGTTTACAAGTTCTTTTGAAGTGATCCTTCATTATGAACCTGCCTTTCATGTCCCTGTCCTCTCAGGCCACTCTCCTATTGGCCTGAAGCAGCTGTGTACACAGTCTGCCATGTACACTCTGCCTTCTTATTTACATACATCTGTAAGGAATGTTTTGGCTCATTATTTCTGTCTTCTTTAAGGTTGTTTTTTCCGTCATTTTCCAGTCTGTCCTTTTGTCCGTAGTCTATTCTGTTCTGCTGCGTTATATAGTGTTTGCGCTTCAGTCTTGCACTGTTGTATTTCTCAAAAAGCTAAAGAGCAATTTCATTGTCGCATGACACAGTTTTTGTGTGCAAGCAGGGTAAATTGGGTAAGAAGTTCCCAGGGCTGCTGGTGTGTGTCAGAGTTGCGGCAGTAAAGTGACCTGCTGTTAGATGGCCTGATTTGCTGTTCACACTCAGAGGTCCTCGTGGTACAGCCAGCACCAGAGGAGGGCGCGTACACAAGAGCAGGGCACCATTAGAGCAAATGAGACTCTGACTCTGCCTTGAGATAAAAGGAATCTGCTGTTTTTGTATTTCCCACAAAAAGCAGCCCAGTCCTCTGGATAACAAGAGTCAGCGCAAGATCACGTCAAACAGGTACTCTTGTGCCTTTCAACAAGTCCACTGTGCTGCTTGGTGACAAAGAGGATAATGTTCCACAACCGGGGCTTACGGTATGAAACCGTCCTCATTTAATTAGCTTGTCTCAGCTGTGCACACACTCAGCGACTTTCTCCGGAGACGCTGGTTGGTTTGCTGGAAGGCTGAGATGGGAGTTTTCTCTGCCCCAAAGGGGCATGAAATAATTATGAGCAAAGGACAAGACCTCCACATTTCTAGTATTTTCATTAAATGGGGAATGGTTTTTCCACCCTCCGTCGTTACACTCCTCTTCTGTCATCTCTGCCACTATAGGTTTGGATCTTTGAATAAATAAAAATATTCTTTTCATTATTGGCTAAACCAGGTTCATATGATTTATAGAGTAGATCTACTTCCAATTTAGAGAAGCTCCATGTACGAGTACCTTTTTAAATTAAGTAATTTGCAAATTCTGCAAATCACTGAGTAAACATTTCTGATTTGATTAACCTATTCTTAAAATTAACACATTTTTTAATTCTCTTTTTAACAAAGCAAGAAAATGTAAATGTTTAAAGTGTAGGGCTATCCTTTTCTGTTCTTGTCTTCAGGTTTTTGGAGGGTGTGTAAAGTTGATCGCCACCTGGTCTCTTTGTTCTTGTTCTGTTTGAACAAATGTGGCCTGTATTGTGGTCTGCAATGTGTACTTCAATAGAGATGTATGTGTATTTCTCCGTATCCAGGCAGCCGATGTCAGGCACTTGTGTTTTATAGCTTAAGATCAAACATGGCCTGAGCGTCTCTGTGTGCTCATTAGTCTGAATATTCTCTGTCAACAGTCGGATCACAATCTTGTTTTAATATAAAATTATCCCTAAACTGCAAGATAAATCATGCCAATGCTCATGTTTAAAGTAAAATAAATGAAAATAAATGTGTAATTTACAACCATTGCAACACCTAATTGTATCTAAGTGGCACTTAGTGTTTTATTTTTTTTAACATAATTTTCAAAGTTTCTGTCATGCCATTGTTTTCCTCTCTGCTTCTCCTCACAAACTAACTTCAACTCCCCTACTTCTCTGCATGTGATCATTAGGACGAGAAAACCAACTCAAGTGAGCAGCTAAATTGCGGAAGCATGTTAATTCTGAAGGAATGAACATAAATGATTAATCAAGGTCATTGAGAGCTCTTTTACAGTTGGTGGAGGGGGGGGTGTTTCTAGAGCTTTGGTGGCATATAACCTCTGATTTATCTGGTACTTGCTCATTTGGTACTACACAACCGGTATGTTTTCCAGTCTGGACATTTTAAAAGTGCTTGTTCTGTCTTTTTTTGCTTATGTGGACATGTATTAAGGAAAACTAATAAGTAATAAGTACTAGAGACCCAGATGGAGTACATGTACAAGTGCTCTATCAAAAAAGTGACTTGAGTAGAAGTTGAAGTGCTCTTTAAGCACCACATTTAGGTGGAAAATCTTTTGTATTTAGTATTTTTTTAAATGTACTACTAAAGTACTGAAATTATTGTGTTATGTAGTTATTAAAGAAAGCAGTAAAAAGTTTGAATATCCTATCGTTTACATTATTTCAAATATTTCTCTCACAATTCCTTTTGGCTGTAGCAGCAGTACAAGGACAAGAATGTACAACGCCGCAGCATGTCATGAACCGTAGGTAGCTAGTTAGCTAGCGCTTATTGATAGCTCAAGCTGGTGTGTCATTTACCTTACCTTGATAGGTTTGTTGAAATTCAACGGTGAATTTGAATTTGAAGGCCCTTATTTCGCAATCTTTCAGGAGGAAGAGTAGGCGCTTCATTCTATATGAATTGTCTTTCACTCCGATAAATGAAACCATGGACTGGGGTGGTCTCCTTCCTCACCACCACGATCATTAGAAGTTGAAGGTATTGAAGATGATGTTTCTGGTTCTTCCATCTCAAAACAAACTAACAAAGCTCAAGTGTTCTCAAAGCAGGCAGGCAGGCAGGCAGGCAGTAGAGCGAAAGGCAGAATGGGAGCATGCGCAGTCTTCTTATAAGACAGCTTGATTGCTTGATTTGCTCACTGATGAGCCAGCTTCATCAAACCTGGTGACATAGCCATCTACCGCTCTGGCAGTGATAATGTGGGCTTGGAATGATTAGTAACATTTTTATTTTTACTGTTACGAGTAATGATGCAGCGCATAAAAAATTTATCAGAGTAAAAGTATTACTCATCAAAAATATGTGAAGTAGTTCTACTTTGTTACTATACATCTCTGAGTTCATGTGATAGACGAGCAAACGGGCAGATCTTACAGTGGAGAGGGGGCAATGTGTGGAATGGAGCAGGAGACGTGGTATACTGAAGAGTAAACTCCAAAAATAACAGGACTGTTTGAGGTCAGAAGCATTGAAATCTTAATCCACCCTTAAATAATCATCTGAGACAGTTAAGCATATTTATTAACGTTCAATGATATTGCTGAAACTGTTTGAAGATGAATTGATGTCAATCAGCTGAAGATGTTGGTAATAACATTAGCAATGGCTGAGTTCTATTGAAGTATCCCAGTAACTCTGTTTACCTATTTATCTTCTTTTAACCTTTCAGTTTGATTTAAAAAGCATTGTACCATTCCTTATGGAAAAGAGAAATGTCTGCCCATAATTTGCTACACAGGCCAACTAAAGGCTTCTGGGAGGTGTCACTATATGAAATATAAAGTCTATAGATTGCATAGTATTGAATGAGGTTTAAACTAGTATAGGAGCAATAATATTGATGTAATTACTAAGAAGCATTACATTTGTTACTAATGGTGTTTATTGGTCACTTTTACCAACTTTTTGGATTCACACAAAACCATTAGATGTACATGGAAGTTATTTGAACAAACTACAGGAAAAACTGTAAATTTGGCTTAATCACAATGCATAAAAGCAAATGATAGTGCCTAGCTGGTGAACATAGCGTAGCATTTAGTGGCTTAAGAGCCAGACATTTTCCACAGGAGATGGTGGAGACCAAAAAAAGTGCTTAAAGGAGAGTAAATATTGAACTTACTATTAACCTGGATG
>JABXJD010000080.1:2067500-2250000 GCA_013375575.1 Percina caprodes | reverse complement strand
AATAGAATATTCAACAGCTGGAACTAATGCTTACTTTAATTACAGATTGATTGCTCAATATTATGATCAATTGAGTAATGGTTAATTCTATGAAATTGGGAAAACACCCACCACCATTTTACCCCAAAGAAATTGGGTGACATTTTTAAATTGGTTGTTTAGACCGACCAAAAGTCCAAAACCCTAATACATTCAGTTCAGAGTGATGATACGAGACAGAAAAAACAACAAATCAACACTTTTAAGACTTTTATGGAACCAGTTAATGTCTATGGCATTTAACTTGGAAAATAAGTCTTTGATCCAACTTGTGAAATAATTCTCTTGCTGGACTAATTTATTAATGAAGGAATACTTTGACATTTTAAACACACCTTCTTAAGAATCAGATGAAAAAATTATACCGTCTTCATGCTAAATGTGAAACTACAAGCAACTTTATAATTTTAACACTTTAATATACAATTATACTATTATATGATATATAAGTAATTTGGTGTACGGTAGGCCTAAATGTTAATACAAATACAAATATTACATACAAATATTGCTTTTCCAAAGTAGGCATTGCAGAGGTATTAATAGTTAGTAATTAATATTAATAAACACATCAGGGCCTCACCACACCCTCAGCAGGGGCTCTGTGAGCACCGACTGGGGTCTCATACAGCCTCACACCTGTAGGAAGCCAGACTCAGACTGGTTAACTGGGCCTGTGAGGATAAGATAGTGGGTCTGTGGCTGGGCCAGGGGAATCCATTAATGGGTGAGATACTTTAAATAACAGCTCTAATGGAGGCCTTATCTGTGGCTCTCTAAGGTAGAATGTGATCAGAGTTTCTCACTATGGAGGCTGTACAGTTCAACAGGACTATATAAAGCATCGGCTCATTTAAGCTCAGTAAAATAAAAAATGTGGCTATGTCTCAAACCTTTAAACACATACCCCGGGTCTTCATTGACTCAACATGCAGTATAATTCAATTCATTTTGATTCAGTTCAGACTTAGATTTATTCCTCAAACTATTTGTTTTAATTATTTTCTAGTGTTTATAATGTTTTTCTGGTAAACATTCATGTGGTCTTTAGAGACCCGAGGTATGTATGAGAATAATAGTTTATTTTCACCTTGTGCAGGTTTTGGAATTGCAAGTCATATTTTTTTCCTGATTAGCCTCATTGTGTGTCGCTGGTTCTACAAATCAATGCATACAAAAGTCTGTAGAAGTTGCTTCATGTAACAGCGACTTATAGTGGAAGAAGTACTCAAAATCTTCACTAAAATACAAATACAATGATTTAAAAAAATAATATTAAGTTTCATTGGGAAAGCAGCTCTCTGTGCTATCAGACAGCAATACAAAAATTAAGATAATCAGAAAGTAGCTGATGATGAGACTCATATTTTCTGTGCCAAGTGATAAGTCCGATCTTTTAAAAGCAGAATTGGGGTATGAGTATGACAATGCTATACCTCAGATGCCGCAAATTGGACCACTGCAGGCATACAGAACAGCAATGTTGTAGTGACAACAAGACAATAATTAGTGTTTGGTAAGTGCCAGTCTTTTAGTAGTAACAGTAGCCAATGGGTAACAGCATACATCTACATACACATTAGTTATCTCTAAATTATTGGAAAACAAGTCAAAAGCCAAACACCCATGCACTTAAGGGTACATTTAGACAATTCAGAAAATACCCTGCTCAAGATGCTATTATCCATCAACACTGTAGCAGGAATTAAACCTCCTTTCTGGTTATGTGATTGTCTCTCTAACTTGTTTCCATTAGACCATCATGACAACATGACTCTCAACACTTTCGTGCCTTGACTTCAAATACAACGCTTTACAATTTCTGTCCCATTTCTCCAAGTGTCTCCGAGCTGCCTGTCTCACCCTTGCTCAACATATGGTGTTCCATCAACTAAGTGAATCCAATAATAGGTAGAGGCAAACTAGGGGGAGAGATAGGGGGATAATCAACCCTCCGGATGTGCCTTTTCTTCTCGCCGAGACCAGAGAAATCCTGCACTTAATTATTAAGGGGACCTGAAGTTTCAGAGCGCCTGCATTGAAAAGCAGCTTTAATTAGACATGGTTTAACAACACACACACCCCCACACACACACACACACACACACACACACACACAGAATAATGTACAGTACCTGCAAGTGCTAGCCAGCCTAGGGATTAAACCAAGAAAATGTCTGTCGTATGCTTGCAATCTCTTGAGTAATTTTTATTGATTCACAGGGAGGAAGGAAGTGCCTCTATCAAGTTTCTCCTATGTGATAATCTTCTTTTAGCGATGAAAGCAGTGATTAGGAGGAAGGGCCCTGTAATTGTGTAGAAATCAATCATCAATCCCCAGGAGCTGTTGCACAAAACTCTCCTGAAAGGATGCTATTTTTGACCACAGTGACAACTAAAAAGGTCTTCGCTTCAGCTGTGGAAAGAAAAACCAGCAGACTACACCAGAACAATATTCATTTGGCATATTTTCATTCACTTTTTTGTACCTGTATAATTCCTCATCTGACATGACTGTGTTTGGCTTTATCAGTCATCATCAGATGCTATTTTGCCTCCAGTGACGGTTCGGTTCAGTTTGTGGTTAAAGGCTGCTGCTGACAATTTCAGGTGCCCCTTGGAGGCTTCATATTTTTACCCAATTGCTGTACCCCCATAGAATCACTGGTTTAGAGATGCTGCTCCGCTCATCCACCACATGGCTTCACATTACATGCCAAGCATGGGGGAGAGCCAGTTAGTGCTTCAGCATCAAGTGAGCACCATGTTAAAACCTAATCTTTGTGGGAAGACAATCATGGTGCATGTATTTCATGAGAAGAAGATTGTTGGTTTAAAATTCCAAACATCTATATTGTAGCGGCAAAATAGGATTACAGAGAAAATTCAGGGTGGAAGTTGTAAATTTGTGGCGGGGGAAATAGAAGGACAAATCCATCAAAGACAACATCAAAACTGAAGCAGTTTTGTCTGCTCTGCCTATGATTGTAGAGATTATAAAGGAAGATGGAAAATTACAGAAGATTGTCTGAAGTGATTGGCTGATCTTCTCGGAGGATGACCTCAAGTGCTAGCTGAGCTGATTTGGAGAGGAGGACAAATGCATATTGTGTCCTACATTGTTCTGATTAGATTAATAAATCAATCCCATCTCCACCCACCCCTCAAGTTTCACCCGGGCTATTTTTATGAAATGGGTTACAGAGGATCATCAAAGTGTTCTGATCATTGACTAATGGAAGGTTGACTTACACTAGTGCAAGAAGAGCCAACCACATGCAGTGCACTGCTCAATGGTAATGATGGAAGATGATGTTTCCTTGTGGGGAACAGGCAGTCGTTGTCTGGGGATGATGCTAAAAAACCTTTTTGCTTTGTAGAAACAAAATGTGCAGTTCCTCAACATTCAGTCGTTATTAGATAAGAACTTATCTGCATATATTTTAATTTAGGTGCACAGTGTTATACATCAGCTGCCTCCTGGGGTGTGACAAGAACAAGCCCGGACCTTAACCTCATTCTTGTATTTAGCTGTCAGTGACAAAGCCTGCGTCCTGAGCAGAATTAGAAAATTGTCTCTGTGGGGTTGGGAGTGTTTGAATACCGGTTCAAATACAGGTTTCTCTAGTACGGTGGCCGTCACGGGCAAACACCCTGCAACTTCAGAAAACACATACACATAGACATAACACAAGCAAATTAAGAAAACAACTTCATTAATTTGACAACACATGCGCAGCATTCATCAAATTCGCACACAACCAAATACATAAACACAATGCAAGTAAAAAATGATACAAAAAGAAAAGCACACAAACCACGAAAACAAATGCAAGAAAAAACCTCGCTGCATCAGATTCCACAACAGAAGTTCTCCAGGCCTCTAGAGGGAGCTCTAAGTGGAACAGCTGGATCTTCGACCCCACGGGGGGAGAGCGCTCTGCCTTTTTATTAGAATCTGGACCTGCAGCCTGGAGACCTCCCGTCTCATGCCTCCAGTCCATAGACTGTATATTAAATTCCTATTATTCATGTAACATATGAATAATATATAGTCTATGCTCCCGTCTCATGTACTCCCGACTGTTGCTGTCACTGAGCTTTGTCTTTTCAAAATAAAAGCTTGCGTCTGGTCTGCTATGTCTTTGTAGGCTACTTTGGTGTTTTAGATGTTTTTGAAGTAAACAATACAACAATCCTGCTAATGAATACAACTTTTTCAGCAGATGTCTCACTTACAACACAATATAGTTAGCAGTTTTGTGTTTATATGTTTGGGTGGGATTTATTCAGTTTGATAAATCCCAAGGTCTCTATAAAGCTATCTCAATGACTGGTTTACAGGGTGGGACTAGAAATCCTGTCTGTTGTTTTTTTTGTTGTTTTTTTTCAAGAGCAAATTGCTCCAGAATATGAATACAGATTGATTACTCATTTTATTACTTATTTTGTTGGTAACCGTTGTTGTATAATCACAATATTCCACTTGAGGACGCCCACACTACAGTGATGCGCCTTTCGTACGAACGTATTCCCTCTCATGTAAAACGGCTTAAACAAACGTCAATGTTAAACACTGATGCAGTTTTAAATGTTTTATTACCACAATCTTACAGACATGTCTGTGCTGATTGAGTATCACCTGTGACCTGAGCCGAGACACACCTACCAAACGAGGGGAAACATATCTCAAATACTTGCAGTAGCACACTGTTTTACACCATTCTGAGATTGAACTATGGACTATACATTATTATTATTATTAATATTATTAATATTAATTAATAATATAAAGTCTATGAATTAATATAGACCATTAATAGATATAAAGTCTCTGAATTGAATGTGTTCCTGCTCTAGACCATGTAATGCAGATATGCAGTGTGTCTATGTGTAATGCTCTGAAGTTGTTTTCTTAATTTGCTTGTGTTTTGTCTATTTGCATGTGTTTTCTGAAGTTGCAGGGCGTTGGCCCCTGTGGGCCACCGTACTATAGATACCCTTATGGCTGATCATTCTAGAGACATGCTATATTGTAAAATGTTCTCTGTGACTATCACTGACGTTGAACTGAATCTACATGGGAATGAGCTCTTATAATTTGAAACACATGAAAACACCTAGGTTTGAAAAGAAAAAGAAACTGCACGTGACAATAATCCATTTCTATAACCATGTCTGTTACATACATTTTACTGTTGTATCATTTAAAGAGCCTAGGATATAAAAATTCTGAGTCAATTAACCATCAGTGATTGGATCCTACATGGTCAAGATTTTCTGTCAAATTAAAACTTTTTTGATTATTTCACACAAGAGGTTTTTCTTTTCTTTTTTCTCTGCACTCCTCTCACTGGTTTGACATGGGGCAGGACTTAGTTAGAAAAAGATGATGTCATACTTATCATGCACCAATCAGGATTTAGCAACATTTTAATGTGAATTTAGTGGATTGCTTGGTCACTGTCAATCAAATGTAATCCACAACATTCTGATGAAGCGAGTTGGCTTCTAAAAGTTAAACTCTTACTAAATAACACCAACAGATGTTTGTTTTAAACTTTGATTGTTGCATGTTCAGTTATGAATATTTCAGGTTAGAGAGAAATACTTTGATTTGAAGTTTTCAGGGGCTTTAAAACTAAAGGACACTAGATAGTAGCACAGACAACACACTGTATCCTGAAGTTAATTGCTTTTTCTAAGTGTACTGTAATGAGTATATCTGTGTAATACAGCAATTAAAATGTCTAGCTGGTGCTGGCAGGCTTGCTGTTATATAGTCCAAACTAATAGCCTTATTTTTGCTCTGCAAATATGTGAATAGCCTTTTCTTCCTAATGAGGGCCAGAATGCATGGTGGATGACCTGTGTCTCCCTGCATTCATTAAAAAAGTCCTGCAGAAACTTTAGCTAATGTTTACCTGGCAGTTATGACAGCCTTGTGACTGATGGGGAAATCTTTTCCTGTCTGTCCCCCTCAAGAGGACCGCACCACGGAGCTTCGCAGACAACACTTGGAGGCATGTCAACGTTGCACTGTGCTGCCGTGCAATCGCTCATTTGGAAACGGTTATGTCAGGCCTTCGTGCTGCTAGAAACTACCATTTAGACAATAGGGCACACTAAGCTCAGCCTGAACATGGAATATCATGTGGTAAACCACAGGGAGCTGCAGGATAATAACAGAGGTAGATTTTGCCTGGAACCAGACAGACTCGACAGTATATTGATCCCTCTGAGCACTGATGAGCAGATATATGACATGACAGCAGAGTGTAAAAAAGGATCTATATTTCATATTATACATGAGATTGTGTAATGTTGTAGTGGGTAACTAATAATTGGAGTGCTTACTCTTTTATTTATCTACTGATATTTACTCTTTTTGGGGTGAAAATAATCAACATTAAGCCCCAATTTGCTTTGTTGCTGATATACCTCCAGCAAAAACTGACTATGACCATGTGAATTTCAAAGCTGCAGTCATCAGTGACTTCTTGATGAAGTGGTTATTGTACTTTTACCATGGAGTAATATTACTGATTTAGTACAACACACAACATTACAATATATTTCGAGTTGAGAAGGAAAAACTGTGTGTGAGAAAGGTGCTGGTATGTTGTTCTTCATCGTGCATCATGTGTGTTCGAGAGACGGTGTGTAAAGCCAGGGTAACTATGGTGTGGGTGTATTCCTCTGTGGCCATGATCTCTGTAATAGATGAGTGAATTCTGAGCAGTGCATCCTGGTTGCAGCTCTTTGTCCCCCCTGAGATCTCATACAGTTTGCAGTGAGTGTCAGTGGCTTTCCTGCAGAACGTGTTACACTGTTAAGATCTCTGGTGTGTGGCTTTTGCTGGATAAAGTGGATGCAGTCACCCATGGGATGGAAACGGGGTCATCTGTGGCTGTTAGCACAGGTGACCCAGAATAACAACCGGTAAACATGGTGCATTTGTAAATGTCCACAACAAATGGGAGGACTTTTCTTTAAACTGCATTGGAGAAGAAAGTAGGTATACAATAGGATATTTGTTCAGCATTATGAAAGCAGGATGCTTCATGGGAGTGTCTTTGCAACATAGAGGTAAAGATGTAAATTCTTCCCATTGTTATGTTCATATTAACCGATTTGGTAATGTTGCAAACAGACAGGGGCCTATTTATTTCCTTGTTTAGGCTAAGATGTGGCGTTTAGGGTGATTATTTGAAAGTCAATGTGACATCCTGGTTGCAGTTTTACATATTTGATCACTTCAGGCAAACCCGTTCCCTCCTCCTCCTCCTCCTCCTCCAAATTGTCAGTCATTGTAGTGCCACTAGGCAACAGTGAGTGCATCACTGGAAACGTGGAAGTGCGCAGGAGCCGCGCAGGGCAATCGACGGGAAAGAAGGCTCTAAGCAGCCAAAAGAGCATCTGGTGGATCTCTACCACTGGACCATGAAAATCCAGTCGACATTTCTCTAAGACAGTGGAAAAGGTGCCCGAAAAGAGCCTGGAAATCAGCGTCGATGCGCGCAACCAAAAATGACGACAGTGGGACAGTGATTTTCTTCCTCCATCTAGTCATTTTTCATAGTCATATGCTTGGATGCAATTCATCTCCTATGTATACATATTACAAAGGAAGGGCTGGAAACCGAATAATCTCCAACACAGACGCAGACGCAAGTGCGCACAGAGACGTTTCATACTGGAAACAGTTTCCAGCGACTAATTACGCAGAGACATTGGTGTTTTATGGGCCGTTGAAAGATTTTGAACTTTCGCATGAAAACTTACTCTGTGTGTACATTTTTGAGTTTGTACAGTTTTGAACAGGTCGATATAGCCCCAACCTTCACGGGCGATGAGTAATCCACGACGCAACAACTGATTAAGCTGTAAAACCTGGACTGCGACTGGCGCGTTTGGATACCTTATCCTGTGCGTCGCTTATTCTTTTTCATATGGCTTCTATCTTCGGGTTTTGTAAACTACTCGTACATTATTGATATTTCATGGCTATAGAGTGTACCAACTAGCGTGGGGCGAAAGAGGACGATGCAAGACTAACTGGGGCGAAGACAGCGGACTTTTATTGCCTTATTTCCAAAGACGAAACATTGCGCACGGGCATTAACGACTGCAGCAACTACAACCCAGACTTTTTTTATATAATCATTGAATCCTTTGTTATTTCTTTCACTGCTGTCATCGTAGTATGTCTGCACTTCGAAAGAAATTTGGGGACGATTATCAGGTAGTGACCACCTCATCTAGCGGGTCTGGATTCAATCAGCCTCCCCCAGAGAAAAAGAGGAAGAGGCAGCGGTTCGTGGACAAGAACGGGCGATGTAACGTCCAACATGGGAACCTGGGTGGTGAAACCAGCAGATACCTCTCAGACTTATTTACAACACTAGTAGATTTGAAATGGCGCTGGAATCTATTTATTTTCATCCTCACCTACACAGTCGCTTGGCTCTTCATGGCCTCTATGTGGTGGTGCATCGCATACATCAGAGGAGACCTCAACAGAGCCCACAATGACAAGTACACTCCATGTGTGGCCAATGTCTATAACTTTCCCTCAGCCTTTCTCTTCTTTATAGAGACCGAGGCCACTATAGGATATGGTTATAGATATATCACAGACAAATGCCCCGAGGGGATAATTCTCTTTCTTTTCCAGTCGATTCTCGGATCGATCGTCGATGCCTTTTTGATCGGCTGCATGTTTATCAAGATGTCTCAGCCCAAAAAACGGGCCGAGACTTTGATGTTCAGTGAACATGCGGTGATTTCTATGCGAGATGGAAAACTAACTCTCATGTTCAGGGTCGGCAACCTGCGTAACAGCCATATGGTCTCTGCACAGATCCGCTGCAAATTGCTGAAAGTAAGTGATGCTACTTTTAGTCAGGGCGTCCATTATTTTAGTTCTATTCCCATTGTTTATCATGGCCCAGTCCATGTTTTTTTTCTTTTTAGGAAACTGATGCTGAAAGGCCTACACACTGACATTTAAGCCTACTCTTAACATGACGCCATTGTGCATTGATGCAAATAGATACAAAAAAACATAAGTCATCACAAGAGATATCACTGACTGTAACTCACATTACAAGGCAGACATTTTAAATATTTAGCAAATTACATATTTTGCACAACTGATGGGGGAAAATTATCCATCAAAGTTTGCCAAGAGGCCTTCATGTTCATTCAGAAGAACATGTTCATGTGCTAATTTTTAAACAGTTTTAAAGTGGTAGTGTCTTATAGCTTGGTGTTAATGTGCTGCTGTCCCTCATCAAGAGAACTTCATCTATGGATTTCCCTGCTGTCCAACCAGTCACAAGAATGCATTGAATATGTATTAGGAATACTGTGCATTTTATTATAGATTAAATTTTAAATTAAAGATATAGTGTATGTTATAGATTTTTAGATTTCTTTACTTAAAGGGAAAACGCACATTAATCTAAATGAGCACCAATGAGTCCAACATGTAAATGTGCCAGATTTAGCCATGCAGACTAATTTTCATCTGCAGTAGGAGATTCAATGTATAAAGTGTAAGGTAAGTATAAACTCAGTATGTTTTACCAACACAGACACACTGCAGCCATATCCACTTTAGCAAATTAGTTAAACAGGTTTTTTTCATAAAGAGAGATAAGCATTATTTCTAGTTTCCATGTGTTGACACAGTAGGTAAATAGTGAGAGCAGATGAATCCAGCAGTATTAAATAATTTAAACCAGTTGATTTGATTCAGTTGTTTAAAAAATGATACATTTTAAGTACCAGTGATACTTAAATTACATTGAGATGGATATTCTTGCAGCACAGATGCCACTTCAGACATTTACATTTAAGAAAATTATAGCTATAATATTTTTCTATAGTATAGTTTTTTTCTGATAGGCTGATTGGTTGCTCTGATTGCATATACAATGTGAAAAGTCCCCAAAGGATCTTGACATGCTGTAGATAAGCCAGTCTTACCCCTTCCTTACCCCACCAAACATCTCTGTCTCTTCCTGTACGCTTCCTTAGTCTCGCCAGACGCCCGAGGGCGAGTTTCTTCCGCTGGATCAGTTGGAGCTGGATGTGGGTTTCAGTACTGGGGCAGACCAGCTCTTCCTCGTCTCACCACTCACGATCTGCCATGTGATTGACACCAAAAGCCCTTTCTACGACCTCTCCCAGAGGTCCATGCAAACAGAGCAGTTTGAAATTGTGGTGATACTAGAAGGAATAGTAGAGACTACAGGTGAGTGACCACAAACATGCATTTTACATAGGCCTGCTGTTAAAAATAAGAGCTCATTTTGCTGCAGGCTAAATGTACATTCAATGTTGTATTGTCTTTACAATGTTTTTGAGATGATGCAATATCTATTTCTACAACAAATCTCCTGAATAATATTGATCTCAATCACAGGGGTTAATAGCTGAATTCCAAGCGCACTCACTATTGACCCCGTTATTGCATTTAATGATTTTTGTCATTAAATGACACCTATGATTTTGCCATCTTAGGTGATCATTTTTGTATTGCAAGCTTAAATTAAGTGAACCAGTTTTAATCTATGCATTATAACATCTTCTGGGTTTGGGGAAGTAGTAGTAGGTACATGTCTCATCTGAAACATTTCTCCACCTTTGTGCCCACGCAGCATTTACCTCATGGCTGCTATTCTCAGAGCGGATAATAATATGCTTTTTAAGGTCCCTGTGGAATTAGGGAATTCCATATCCACAAGTTTAGTAATGCCCCAGGTAAAATTTTACACTGTGGTCATTTTGAATTCAACCGTTTATTTGACACAGCTAAAATAGTGTGAAGAAAGGCCCTTCAGTGTTATGGAGTGAACAGAGGAGCAGTTTAGGTTGGTTCAGAGAAAACAGCATATGGAGATGTGACAGGGAGGCTGACAACACAGACGGCAATTAGCAAAGATGTTCAGTTCCTCATTTTGATCATTTAGTGCAGTTTTATTAAAGTTCCTCTGCAGCTGAGATTTACATGCAGTTTCTTTATTTTATGACATGCAGCATTTATGTCATTTTGATGAGACTTGACATAGTCGCAAGCATGGTGCACATAGATGTTAATGTATAAGAATATAGAGTATCAGTACTGGGTGAATTGTTTGAAATGTCCCACAAAGTGTGGCCTGCCTACTTGATGATCCTTTTTTTTTTTTTTTTTTTTTCCCAGTTAACTATTTATTAACCCTTGTGTGGTGTTCATATTTTATTTACATAGCCAATGTTCCTGGGTCTAATGGACCCCACGCATTATTAGGCTTTTAAATCAATACAGACATAAATCTTTATGTAAAAATACTTAGTAGATGTTTACTTTACCTTTAATTCATATAATTCAATAAAAACCAGTGAACATGTAGTGTCAACGGTTTTATTTATAATGTAATTGTAACGTTGCTGCTGTGTACTGGTTGCTTTGAGGTATAAAAATATTCAGTGTTGCGATGCAACTGAATTACCATTGATATAGTAGCAGGCATGTCAAGTATTCTAGTGACTGTTAGATACTCATGTGTCATTTTATCATTTATAGTAGTTACAATTTTAGTTAGAATTAATGTATTTGGCTTCATGTTTTGGGATTGTAATTCACACGTTTTTTCTCACATCATAGAAATGTCTGCATGGAGGAGAAATTGTGGTTATGTAAAATTTGTGGAAAAGGCTGATGTTAAAACAATCTATGGTTAAAAATGTATGTACAGTGAAAGTCTAAATCCTCAGACACTTTCATTTCTGGCCAATGTAACTCTGTTTCCATGGCAACCTCTCCTTGAGTATTCAGGATTGCAGCACTGCACCTAAACTTAGGTTGTTTTTTTATTCCTATGGTATAGGAATCATAACACAATTTCAGTAATAAGACAGACAAACATGCAATGCCGAACAATAATGAAATTGCTTTGTTAACAGCATTGCCTGATATTACGGAGGATCTCTTCTGAAATATGAAAAGCACACAGAGGTGTTACAGTGCCACAAAGTGCTTGCCAGAACAGGTGTTACAGCAGTGAAAGAATAAAATTAAATATTTATGAGGCTCGGTGTTTACTAGTGAAGAAGCTGCTCAACTCCCTGAATCAATGTTGTTGTTGTCTTTTGTTATGTGTGAAAAAAAACATTGTCTGGAAGTGAAAATACGCTCCACTGCAGATTAAAGCTGCACAATCACTGACTCTCTGTCCTTACTAGATAGTAAGAGACACAACAGTGTACCCTTTCTGACATAGTAACCTTTTGTTACTGAAGATCACACAAACATATTTTGGACTGACTGATGTTCTCTTTACGCACAAGAAAAGAAGGAAAAAGAAGCGTGTACAGAGCACGTAGGAGCTAAGAATTGTTCTATTTCGCTATAACCTTTGACAACCTCTACATTGTATAAAAAGGCATGAGCTATCCCTTTTGAATAAGAGCCCAAAGTGTTTTTTGATCACCACCTCAGTATGATGCACCTTCTAAATGAGACATGTAGGATGTCTGGTAGCAGCAGATATTCTTCTGGAGTAATGCCAGTTGTGGCTTGTGGTATTGAGTTTGGCTTTCTAACGCGGCTGCGGGAAGATGTGCTGCTGAGGATGAATTGGCTTTACATCACGTTGCAATTAATGTACTGTACATGCCATCTTACTGCTTGCCCTGCTAAGAAAGAAAGGCACAAACATGAAGCCTGTAAGAACACAGTTGAGCTAACAGCACTAACAGGGATATTGTCTGACACAATAACAATCGAAAAAAGCAACACAAACCGCACCGTTTCCCCACAAGTATCTTTATAGACATACTACAGTGTCATTGGCTACAGAGCAAACATGCATGTCAGGCTCTGTGTGTGAGAGTGTCAGCCGCTTTGTTACTTTGTTGATGTGAATCCCAGTACAATAACACAAAGCTGAGTTACTCCTACATTACTTGTGCATTGCAGGCATGATTTGATTTTAACACTGGAAGAGTAAATAACAAGTAATGACAGCAGCTCAGACGCTATTGCTTTAGGTTTGTGTTTAGTGCTAATACCAATTAATAATAAATATACTGTGTATAAAAAAATTCAAATTTTGGGAGGAAAATAATTACCTACTAGATTTTACAGATAAACAGTTTGATTGTTAATCTTCACTGAGTCCGCTGTGTTAACATCTGCTCAGTTGTGATGTGGTGGAGTCTGCAGGACAAACTAATCACAGTTTCTGTTGTGTTATCTCAGTATTGTTTATTTTTAATTATTATGTGATGTGCATATATCTGTACACAATAAATTACATTTCTATGCTATTTATAATTATTATTTAAAAGTCAAAATTACTTGAAATAAGGGACACCCGATCGTCACTTTAATAACATGTCTAAAAAAACCACAATATTTCCAAACATTAACCAAAGTGCTTTTGGAGCCTAACCATAACCACATAAGGGACTGAGAGTACATTCCCCATTCTCTGGTGTCAAAGTCCTGCGCTTTGTACGCCCACCATCCACCTTGACCGACTCAGTATTATGCTATAAATAAATTCAGTGCTTACTACCCAAGAAAAATACATTGCCAACTCCAAAAATATATAATTTGTTTTGCCAAACATAATTAACACAACAAATTATAGTAGTATACACTGTAATTGTAACATTTAGAGTTAATCTGTGATGAGACAATATCAGCTACAGTAATAATATCAAGGCTATTAAAGTAGACACGCACACAGGTGTTTTCACTTATGATGCCTAATTAGACCTCATCTCAGGACTTTGTGGACAGGCGTGTATGAACACGGCTTGATTGATAGCTCCCTGTTTGTTTTGTAGCACCTGTAGGACTGGACAACATTATTATGATTATTGGTCCATAAAGTTTGGTGACATGATGGGAACCGTTTTGCTACTGTTTCCGTGTTGAACATGTTTCTTTGGAACGGTGTGATATGTTTTCTCTTGTTTGGTATATGTGTCTCTCATTTATTGGCTGTGTCACAGGTGATAGCCAATCAGCAGAGGAGTGCATGTAAACTTGTGGTAATTTAAAGGCAGAGCACTTGTACACACAACAGGATGCTCAAGGCACCCTTGTTTCAGTTTAAAAATCAATGTGATGATACGTTTTGTCGGGGCTGAACGTGGCCTTGCTCAGAGGACGCGTTCAGCCATTCACAAAACGTAGCTAAAAGTATATTTAAACAGAAACATTGTATTGTGTATGCAAGCGCACTGCCTTTTTAATGATTATGGTTTATGTGGCTGCTGATTGAGTATCACCTCAGTAACACCCACAAAATGAGAGAAAACCTACCTCAAAGCCCATTGCACACCGTTTTACAGTTTGAAGGAAACATTTAGTTGATAACTGTAACAAAACGTGTGTGATATCTGATAACTTATAAATTTTAATCAGGTTCTGTCATAAGGGTTCAAATTAAGCACTGTCATATGTACCAATGCAAAGGGTCAATGATTTACATCTTAGTGGAGTGATATTTTGAAAGAGGTATTGAGCAGTGATTGGTGGCTTTATAGGTTTAAGGGACTTTATGTTAGTTTTGGTGCCCCTTTTATAGACTTTAACCTGCCAACTCACAACTTTCAACGTTCTATGTTACCTAACATGTTACCTAACATATCCTACATTAAGTATGTTTAAAGTACTGAGAGACAGAGTGTTCATTGGGTTGGGTCACTCGCCGTGCTTTTGCAGAGCTTGTAAATTGGTGCTCAAAATTCTTTGATATAATAAACTTTTATAATCGAGAAAGAGTATCAAGCGGATTCCTTCTCCTCACATCATTCCAGCATTGCTGTTCAGACACCACACATGCAAACCATTTTGAGATTGAACGTGCCGCTGTCTTCTGTGCTAATCAGAGTGATTGAAAACACTTGTGTGATTTCACAGGGCCTTTGATGAATTGTGTCACCACATGATGCGAGTCAAGTGCAAATTTGAGTCACGCATGCTCAGATTTAAACGGTTTACGGCACAACGTGTCATACTGAAATTTGTGAAATCCATGAAATAATAAACTTTTTCTCATTACAAACAATAACCGAAGATGGAAATCATTTAAAAAACGTTTGAGCTATTTATGAGTGTTTGATTGCTAAGGTTAGCTCAAAACGCCATTCAAGTGACAGCCTTTGTTGTGTTTGATTGCTAGCTTGTAGCCAGCAGTGAACAAACTTCGTTAAGTAGGTCCATTTTTACTGTATTGATATTACAGAAGTCTCTCATTAGCTTCTTGTAGGCTACTTGTTGCAAATTGGCACATGCGCAACTCAAATCTGCTCTTGACGGGGAGTGATAAACTGTGTAACTCACCTATTGGAAAGTAGTTGGCTTTTTTCACAGCAGACATTTTGTCTTGTCACTGTAGGAAACCACAGGTGTTCCTAATGACATTAACGATTTCTTTTTTTTAATTCTATTATATCTGCAAAAGAAAATGCAAATTAACATGCTTCCATCCATCACTGCTGTGTAAATGTTAGCAGTTGATGCGTTAAGAGAAAGGGAAACAGCTAGTGGCGCTAATTCTCCAGTCTGATAAAATCAAACCATTGCAGAAGAAGAGCGCGCAACAAGGCAATGTAATTAAACAAGCTCCAGTCAACCTCAAATGACAGTCAACAATATGGAAAACGTAATGGAAATATGGCATTTTGATGTTCCATGTATTCATTTGTCTCCTCAGTCCAATGCTGGAGCATGGACATCATGATTTATTTATGCAACATCTTTTTCCATCACACTTTGTCGTATTTTGTCTTAATTATTATTCCAACTTTCCCCCCTCAGCCAAGAGGCTATGCACAAATTTAACATGTGTATAAAAGCAGGTGGATAAAAAATAATTAATGTCACAATGATCCAGCATGCACAATGCCAGGAGCAGCTAAATAGAATCCAAAATGTCTCCTGTAAAAAGGCCTCTTCTAAATAAATAAAGTGTATCATGAATGTGTGAAAAATAAATCACAAACAAATTGTGATGTAATTACATAATAATAGCATGTCAGGGTCATTTTCACTGTACCACGACAGAGCTTGATGATGAACTGACTTTGACTCATCAGCTGATTCAGAACTACTACATGCAGTCTTAAAATACATCACAAGTTAAGATAAGTGTCCCGTTAATACCACCAATGCTGTTCAACACTGCAAAGGCTTAAATACCAAGCCAGATGCAATCTGTTCATTAGTAGAGCTGATTCTTGAGAACCCAAAATAAACTGTAGCCAGTAACAGTAACAGACGTTTAGGTTCCTCCAACCATGGAACTAATCAGTGTTTTGCAACTAAATTCATTTCATGATTTCCAGTGTTGATTTTGTACATGATGCAGTTACACAACTCTCCTTAATGTTGCAGCTCCTTTATGTGGAAGGTCTAAAGTGTATGTATATCATTTAAGAACAGGCAGTTTTCAGATTAGAGAACTAATAACTAACAAAAACAAACAAGCTGATGATTTATTTCATGGGGAACTGAAAAGAGCCTGCGAGCACATTAGTCTATCCCTAGATGTTGTATAGTGTTTGGGGTCTATCATGGGGGCAGCTCTTCACAAGCTCTGAAAAGTGTTTTTAAATTCACTTATCAGCTACGAAACGCAATAATTCACGAGCATAAACTGTATCATCAGCATGAACCTCATTAAACCCCTTATTTTCAGAGTGATGTGACTTTCATGCAAATGTGTGTAGTGGGATCATTACACTTGCCGTGAAATGCATAAAATGCTGCAAATAAGTCATGTTTAGACATGTTTTTAAAGCAGAGTTGACAAGGTTTTTTTTCAGGAAGTTTACTTCATTATACACTCTGCTGTCTTGGTGTTCATTTAAATAGTTTTGTTTCCTTGCTCAGACAATTTTCAGTTAGGCTTCATTTCACTTTTTTGGTGACACGGCACATTTGTACTGCAGGCAAACAGTCTGCTACCGAACAAACTAATAACCGCCCATGTTTGTAAAGGATTCTGCACAGAATGTCTGATGTGCAGGGAACACAGTGTCACATTTCATCTCCTGATTTGGTTATGAGGCAACTGATGGCAATAAAATCACAAACATGCTTTTCTCTTTAATAAAGTCTTGCGTTGATTTTGATTGTTTTGAAAGATTTCTGTCAGCCCCCTCTTTTTCATACTGCTACAAGGCTTTCCTGTGATTCACTGTCATAGAATAAAAACAATAGAATATCCCATCTATCTGCTCATTTTAAAATGAGTGTTGGTGGCAGGGGGCCAGCTGCATATAGACTGGATCAACTGGTAATTATTATTCACGTGTGCATACTGCATAAATGTAGAATGAGACTGGAAAAAACAGCTGTGAATAATGAATCGCCCAATTGTGTGCTAAATATTAAAAATGGTGCAACTATATCTTTTAAATGACGACCATTTCCATGGGGTTTTAAAGTTCTAGGAAAAGCACAACATTTGAATTTTACTTGATGGATCTAGATGGATTAATAATTACATATATTAATTCTTAATAAAAAAGGCATTAAAGAGACTCTTGCCACTCAGTTAATTACCTGACCTAACATTTAGTTATATAATAATCATCATAGCTTTAATTAAGTTATTGTTGTGCAACAAATACACATAAAATGTATATTAAGAAATTAAATTAAGAGTAATTATTGCTTTGATGCAGACTCTGTAGTAAAGCTAGCCAGCATAATTAATTGGAAACATCTATTGCCACTGATTAGCAGATCAGCAAATGTCATGGCCCAATCTGTGTTTTATTATCAGCAACGGTAATTGAAATGAAAATGGAGAGCTTTCTGTTGCGCCGGAGGCCTAAGAGTTTCAGTCATATGAGTGGGAGGCCGTAGTCCCGGAGGTCTCGGGTCGTCTGACATCATGAGCCCTAGAGCTTAGGTAAACGCCAGCCAACGTGGACCCCGGATATGAGCCAAGAATGTAATGTTGTCTAGAGAAACTGACAATAATTCATTGTGAGTCATTACACAGAGAGCGTGTCGTTCCATCCGGTTGTTGCGCTCCCTGCGGGTCAAAGGGTTAAAGTGGGTTCAGTGGGGAAGAGAGTGGGAGTTTCCAATTAAATCTAATGTGCTCAGGGTGATAACTCAGGAGAGAAGTGTCTGTCCCCACTGAGCTCCACCTGTGCAGCGATAAGCCGAGTGCTGGATACATTACAGCTCTCTTGTTAAAATGTACAGTATTTCATGCCTTTAGTTCATTTGACTTTATTAACGTGACTTTTTTTAACTACTTGCCTTGAATATTTCAGCATGAAAAATATGGGTTATGTTTGCAGTGTCATGAGAGGTGTACACTAGTGACACATCAAGTCTGCACCTGAATACAAAAATATTGTAATACACTTTACTGGTAATCTTCCTGGTAACGTACAGGTTGTGGGGCCTTACTTGTAATACAGTATTTTTCACATTGTGATACTTTTACTTAAGTAGAGAATCCACCACTGGGTTTTTACAGATGCCGAGATTGTATTTCTTTCAGTAAAGTAAAAGCAGCATGAGGACATTTGAAATGGGGCTTGCTGATGTAATGTTTTACAGTACAAACATTAGCAAGGAAGTAGTCTTGCATTGCTAGACCTACATCCACAGTGCTGTGGAGGAAGGTTTGATTACAACACATACATTCTGGATTAGGAGAGAGAAACGCTCTGGGTTGTTTGCATTTCTTTAAACCAATCTCAATTTTTAGAATGGCAACCCACGGAGAGCGGAGGTGCTGGTTCAACCAACTTTTGAGTCTTCATTATGGTGTTGCTGTATTGGATTGTAGTTGATTGTATTGCATATACATTGGGGTAATATTTAAAATATAATTCTTTTCATTACAACAAAAAGAAAAATGACACCCTTAAAATCACTATAAGGACACACCTCACACAGTCTACATGGTCAACCCAGATTTAGTTGCTAGATTTATCTAGCTAGACTGCACATACTTGTTTGGGCTTGCGAGCAGGCCAAAGAGTAGTAACGTTATGTTTTGAGTGGATGGCGAGTGCGAGACGCCAAAATGGATGCCAAAAATATTCTGAATTGAAAGTTTACTTTTTAAAAGTTGCCAAATGGTTCCATTGGCAAGACCAAAGTGATCTTTGTGTTTTGTCGTGAACTGAGCTATCATCGCAGCACGTCCAGTCTGAAATACCACTTGATGGCCAAGCACTCAGCTGATGCGTATTCTCCCCCCCCTCGTCAAAGTATTTTTTTCACCCTTTTATTGATGGACAGTGTTACATTGTGTGAGAGAGATTATTTGTTCCGAGAGAGAATGTTACGAATGAGTTAACTATGACAGTAATGCGATAAATCGCAATTAAATATTTTAATCGTTTGACAGCAGTAATTTTTAGTAATGGCTACTGTAAATGTAAACTTCTTTTGTCTACTCTATCAATTTACCGCTCTGTGTGATCTGACCTCAAGTTTCACCTCTTGTAAAACTCAGCGGGTTTCCACGCAAATTTATAGTAAAGTCAACTGATTCTGGATGACAGTGTACAAATGAACTCAACTTTGTAATCTTCACAGAAGATTTGTTGAAACGTTGTTGGATTTGATGACATAATAAAGGTGTTTGTGATATTTTGTTCACCCCCTGTATGATGGCATCTGTTTGCTCTGTACAAGTGCAGCTCAGTTTAGCATGCATGCTGTATTGAACAACACTGAAATGAACTTTACTAATTTTAGATTAAAAAAACATGTTTTTTTTGGGAACGCATCTGTGAGATTTACCTCTATGCACTGGGGATGAACTCCACATAATGTGCATTGCAGCGAACCGGCTAGGACACCCTGGATTCATTATCCTTTTTAGATGAACTGTGCTGGCTTCCCAAGGAGGAGCACGGTAATTGTGTCTTTAGGGATTTGTCAAGTCAATGTTGGATGGCAATAAATCACTGGCAGAGGAGGTGTGATGACAGACCTGGAATGAACTGTTGTGATGGAATTATATCAGAAATACATTTACCAACAATGCATCAGTCTTCTCGTCACACAGTGAAGAGTTTGAAATAATTGACTAGGTCTCTGTTGCCTTTATCTTAGAAGACGTGCTTTTGGTAATTAACAACACAAACTGTAGACCTCTGTATTAACCCTGTCTAGATGGATGATGGTCACTCGGGGCAAATTGTTACATATCCATAATTGAGATAATTTTGTGGCTCCACTTGTCTCCACTTGTCTAAGAGGTTATGAGGAAGGTTGCAATGCACTTGCAGTGTTGGTCACTGGCATTGATTGGTTGGGCTGTGACTGTCCCTGAAGTGCATCAATCGTGCGGCCTTAACACAGAGACACATGAACATGTTCTGAAGGCTTGTCTTCTAGCAAGATCTTCCTCTGGGACTCTTCTCTTTTTGCTTTTGTCACTCAGACATGTTCGAGTTTACAGCAATAATCTGCTCTCCAGCTCAAGTGACAAACTTAAGGCAATAATAGATATGCTTTCTTACCAGTGAGTTCCTCTTCTTTAGCACCTCCTAAGTCTGAGATTTCTTTAGGCATTAAAATCCCTCTTTTGTGTCACTTCTTTTTATCTTTAACACCTTTTCATGACTTAAGTAGATTTACTGTAATAGCCGAGATCAATATGAGATTACAGCTCTCACTCATTCACTCTGTTTTCGGGTCATTTCTGCACTCAATACATAATGAGGAGAAAATCTTTCATAGCTCCCTTTGGTCTGGTACCTCTCCAGGGGGATTTTTCCTGTATGACCAATAGTGGTTGATTGGTCCAACGAAAAACCATCAATTGCTGTTCTCTTTATGGCAGTATTGAGATTGCCTTCACTTGGTAATGTGTGCTCTCCTGGCTGTGTTAATGGCCTACAGCCATATGTTCCTCTAGCCTGCCTGACATCCCACCTCGTGTGAAGATGGTTGGCAGTCCCTGCTCCTATTTCCTTCCCTTTCCAACAGCCTCCACACTCAAGCAGTTGCCTCAGTATCCAGGCTCCCCTCCCCCATAGCAGTGCACTTCCCCTGCCTTTTCTCTTCATCAGCTTCCTCCTTGTTCTCATTGCTCAGCCAACGCTGAATGCGTAGAACATACATCCGAGCTGCAAACAACTGGAAGCCACCTTTACAAATGGATCACACACAAAAACAGTATTTAATGGAGGGAAGGGAATTTATTTCCAAGTCAAACTGTGAAAAACAGGTCACTGAATAATTGTGGATTTCTCTACACTTTACCACTTGACGGTGGTCACCATAGAAACAGATGATCAGACAGGACTTGTAGCCACAATAGCAGTATCTGTATCAAAAATTAGATTAAAAAAACTCTATTATAGGTACAATTTGTCATGTACTTTGTCATGTTTCGTCATAAAGATCAGAAGTCAGTTGTGAAAAGCTAATCTACTGAGAACCATATTATTCAGAAACACAACACCCAGCACCTTTATATTCTTTTCTTCTTCAGCTTTCCAGGACCACATTTAGCACAGCAGCTTTATACATTATAACACAGATCCTTAAAAAAGGCTGCTTCCTGTTTTGCTAAATGAAGAACAGGATAATTGTACCGTATTAATTGCTGCTCCTCACAATCCAGCGATGCAGCAAAGGCATTTTGTGGACAGTCTTGGCTGCAGTGAGTGTCCGACAATGAGAGCACGATGAATCTTGGACAGTGTTGTGTAGCGGTGCACTGTGTGTGCAGCTTCCAGATTGTCATGCTTGTTTTTGCTAGCATTTTTCTCATACATAACACTTCAGCTGTTTCCACAGGCGTGATAGACTGTCAGGGGACTTTGCTGACAGCACAGCACTGCACTGGTGAGTGAGTTTGTGTGTGTGTGTGTGTGTGTGTGTGTGTGTGTGTGTGTGTGTGTGTGTGTGTGTGTGTGAGTAACTTATGAAAGAGAGAGCCAGACAGAAAGAGAGAGGGGGTAGGCAAGGTTATTTGTGATTTTGTCAGTAAATAAATAACTCCTTTTTTCAGTGGCTCCAGCCGTGAAAGTTCATTTAGAGAAGTCATTTAAATAAACTTTCATTTTCACCATACATTTTGAGTGTCACTTGCTTGCCAAACATCTAGATTGTGGTTCTGAATATATGTTTGACAGAGCTGCAATAAATAGATCTCTGCATGCTCTCATGTATGGCCCTTGACTTTACTCTGTCCTCAGTGTGTCGAGGACAGATCTGCAACTCAGAATTTGACTGAGCCAGCCACCAAATGGATATGATCCTTCTACAATCTGGATGAACTACATTAAGACAAGTCCGTGAATGCCACTTAGGCTGTTTTTCTTTCAGCTACTATCAAGAAACACTGACAGGCTACCTCCGAATTTATAGTGCTTTTCTATTTCAGCCCCCAAAGAACCCTTTTTATCTTCACTGTCACTCCGCTGGCTTTGTGGCGGCTTCTCTTTGTTTGACCAGAGAAGCAGCCAGCTCTAGGTTATCATCTCAAACTGACATGGCTTTTAGGCATCTAAATCTCAAAGTTTATTCTTGACATTTTCCTGCTGCTTTGCCTTTTATGGAATCAGCTGGGAGTCTGTGAAATATTGCATAATACTGTACATTGCAGATCGAGCACCTGTAATCTCCAGACGGACATTGCCTCTCAATGCTGTAAAGTCATTCACAAAGTCTATTTCATTTATAAAAAAATCACTTGATTTCCATATGTGGGTTATTCCTGGAGATTTCATTTAACAATGTTATTGTTGCTGAGATAGCAGAATATTTTCAGCATGTGACAGACCTGCACACATCGATGCAGAAAATGTTTAATTTCCCCTCTGAAATTGACCTTTAATGAGATGTGCTTTTTTTTTTTACATCTGTCTTGAATTTGTGGATTCAGCAGAGGATTATTCTAATACTGCTCATGCTGTCACATAGATACTGCATACAGTATGAAAGCACTAAACTGCCTGGTGAACTTTAACGATGAGGGACTTCTGAAGGGATTTCAGATTTGTGTAGGATTAAAGCAACACTAGAGAACTTTTTGTGACTTAAAATAATGTTTTTAAAACTTGTTTCAGTGTTTCATCAACTCTTAACAGGGTGAACAGCACTGCATTCGCTTTGCGGCTCTCTACCGACTATAACCGCACTATGCAAGTTTGCCAGATCAAATAGCGGATCTGTGGTTCCAATGAGACATAATGGGACAATTCCTAGTGTTGCTTTTTAGATTTGCATTGGCCAGTCAGAAAAGATCATACATTTCACACCCTTTTACTGAAGGCATAATTTTCTGAAAAAATAAGATGGAGGACATGTCATATTACTTATCCTTTGTACTTTAAAGCAACACTGCAGAACATTTTATATTATTGCAATTTGGCACCGCAGTTTCAGAGTGTAATTCATTTATACACCACTGTTGTAAATACAGACAGCTGTACAAATGCATTTGTTATGATTACATTACTTATGATAAAAACAAGCAAGTTGACATCTTGGCTAACAAAGCCAAACATTAGTTTTTTACATTATTTTGCGAAGCTCTTGCCAACGACTAAAAGACAGTCCAACATCAGCTCAATGTACTCTGCGGCTTGTAGCCTCTGCTATGATGTCCGGAGTGGCTGTTGAACCAGGTTTCGCCGCTTGCTCACCTGGCTCCCGTTTTGGTACTCCATGGCCGCTGTTGCTCATAATTTGATTGTAATTCTTACATTCCCTTTTAGATTTCATTAATTAGTTACAAATGAATAGAAAAAAAGCAATGTTTGAAACCCTAATCCATCTGAAAGCATGAAAATCCCCAATATTGGCAAGACAAGGCTTCTACCTGACAGCAACAGCGGCTGGACCAGTACACCATTGAAATGTTTCTTACACATTTAAACAATTGAATAAACATTAATTTATTAATTTATCAATAAATAGTATTACGTTTGATATTTAAGTACATTTTACTTTGTTAATTGTATCCACAGCAGACACAGAGAATTCATTCAAAGTTGTGTTTTTTGCCACCTGGGTAATGTAAGTCCACTATTCACTCTCCTTTTAGCTCTGGTCTCCAGCAACTGTTGAAGAGAAATATCTGGCTCTCTAGCCGCTACATGCTCCACTATGGTCATTAGCTACCTGCTAACTGTGTCTGCCTGCTGTTTGGGGCTGGGCAGGTAGTGTTCAGTTGGTTTATCAAAGCTTTTCCGCTCCTGCTGCTGCTGCTGGAATTGACGCTGATGAAAGAGATGAGGGTGAATCAAAACAGTGAAGTAGCAGGCCGTTAAACCAAAACAATGAGCTGAAGAGTGTAAGGGAACTACATAGACAGCCATTTCCTGTGGGTTTGTCACAACCAGGGTGTGATTTTTCAGGGGGGATGAGTGGGATTTCCCTCTTTCTGGTCTTTTTTCCTGAGCTGATTTATTTTCATCCCCAATGGGGACAAAAATGTACCCCCCCCCCCTCAAAGTAATCAATGCTACTGCACCAATGGACAATTATAAATAGAGGTATTTTAAACTAATCAACGTGAACACATAGTGCCATAGAACAATAAAATCCGGTGGCAGTTGCATGCAGCGATGTTGAGTTTAGCACCACAACTAGAGTTTAAGAAAAATATTGTAGATTGGATTAAAAAAGTCCCGCTGAATGAACAAACGTTTTTTAGGTGAAAATATTTAGATTTTGCTGCGAAGTGAAATCCGCTCCTAGACTTGAAAGCACTGTGTTTAATTTTGACACCACATTAAGCTATTTTATTTTGAGATTATTTTACAATAGATATTGAACTTCATAAATAAGTGTTTTGACATGGCTGGCCAAGTTGCACTATATCCGTGGTTTTGGAAGGGGAAAATGCTGGTCCCAACAAATGTCCTCTTTTACATTAAACATAGTAATACATTTTCCATGTACAAATTACTGATTAGTGCAGCTTTAAGGAATTTTGATTTTGAGGATTTTCCCTTACAATTAAGTATTATCATTGTTGTTTTTTTTTTGGCATTTCTTCCACTTTGATTGATTGATTATTTTGAAACTCAGGAACTGATAGCAGATAATAATTTAAACCAAGCCTTTACCCTCACATGTTGATAAGACTGCTAGCATAACAGACAATGTAGCAATTTGCAACTTGCAGAATCATTATCTGCAAGGTTTTTGGTAACTGGCAACTGCTGGGAACTGTACTGAAATTTGATTTATAACACACAACAGTGTGTTTATTTTTATTGAACCCTTATGTCTTGTTCATATTTTTGTTACACAGCCAACGTTCCCGGGTCTGGTGGACCCACCATATTATTAGGCTTTTAAATCAATACAGCCAATTCATTTTACATAAAAAATAGTTAATAGATGTTTACTTAGCTCAACAACCAATGATATATACATCATTTATGGTTCATTTTTGCCATTTACCCCTGTGAGATCACATTTATGACCATATGATTATTTTTGTTTTTTGTGAGAAAACAAGGAAATTCCATTATAAAAAAGGTATAAAAAAATAGAAACAAGATTTTTGATCATTATTAGTGCCAATTTCTTAGAGCCTAATCAGAACAGGTAAAAGTGCTTGAAATGTTTCACCACAAGCTTTTATATTCTTCACAGAAAATGAGCCAAGGCCAATTAGTTTGAGTTAGAAGAAATAATAAATAACATAATTTTTCTAAACATTGAAAACGGGTGCCACAGACCCAAACCCCATACAAGGGTTAACCATGAAAAATGTAATACTGCTATAATGACTAGCATCTCTTTATTGAGAAGGGTCACTCTATTGAGGATTTGAAATGTATTGGTATTGGCTTATACTGAGTCATAGAGGGGAACCAATAACCATTTACTGAAATTAGAAATGTAATGGATCTAAAGACTTACAAATTCCTCTCCTAATGGGTTGAATGAGGAATTGTCTCTTCAGTGATTCCAATGGCGTTTTTCCCTCTTGGTTTCTTCTGCCCTTACCTTCTGCTCTTACCTCGAATAGAGCTAGTGTAGTTTAACTGTTTTATTGCTGTTGAAGAATGAATGTGCTTGTGTTGATTTGCTTTTGACTGATTTTTGTGTTGATTCTGGATAGCGCTGAAAAGATGATTCATCAATTACCTCTAAACCAATTCAATGTTTTGGTTTATAAAATGTCAAAAATTATTTTGAATATCCCACTACAAAACATCAAGAGCCCTTAGTATCATATAAGAAAAAAGAGAAGCAGAAAATCTATTTTGAATTATGGTTAAAAAAAATCATTGATTAGCCAATTTTAAAAAGATTATATTTATCTTTGTGATTTTAAAGTTTTTAGATAAATTATATTATATATTATGATAATTTTCTAATTTCAGATTTTCTAATTTTTTAAGGAGATCAGATCATCTTTTACATGGTTCATTAAAAGTTGACATTATGCTGCTGTATTGATTAGCTGTTAACTACTGGACATGTTTGGAGTGTTCTGGTAGTCAATTGGTTAAAGACGGAGACATTGGTACCGCAGCACTCCTTGTACCATTTGGGGAAACATGTCAACACAGATCTTAAAAAAATAGCCAGATGTGCAGAGTATAAAATAAAGGCATACAGAAAATAATATGCTAAATAATGTGTCTGTACTTGTTTGATTTCACTTTTTTGACATATCTTACCAACACCTCTAAATGTTTGTAACTGTGTGTGTGTGTGTGTGTGTGTGTGTGTGTGTGTGTGTGTGTGTGTGTGTGTGTGTGTGTGTGTGTGTGTGTTTATGACACTGCTTATATGATACTGAATGTGGTGCCATGAAGGTAGCACAGATACAAAACACTGCAATATACTGTAAGAATGATGGATGATAGAGAAAGAGAAAATCGTGGATGGCATTTTTTATATAAGATCCGGCCTTCACTAATGAGGAGTCACCAAAGTATATGATTTACCTCTTGTGTTATAAAAGTTCACATTTCAGAGAGAGTAAAACCATTTTGGTCTGACTCCGGAGCCAAATGGATGATTTGACCCTGTACGGAAAATAAATTTTGAGCAGTTTGGATGGAAGAGAGAGACTTTTGTTTTGTATTGTCACTGTTACTATTGACCAAACTCAGCAGTGAAGAGGTTTACGGCGGTCACATTCCTACATTTTTGTTTCCATAGAAACACTGAGTCCCGGGCAGGCGTGTATTTTTGAGTTACATAAGCCTTTATCAGTAATACGACATCCACATTGATATGGGTATTCTCATTTGAATGGATTCCTATTTTAAGGAATTATATTCAGTAACTGGGGTAAATCAACTTTCATTGTCTTATACTCATGCTATTTTTAGCTGTTTGATCTTGAGGTCTCTGTCTAACATGTGTCAATTTCCATCAAGATTAAAACTGTGTTTTGGCCTGAGTGAAAGTCGAGGCACACAGTTGCCATATGTATGTGGGTGTTGCAGAACAGCTGATCTTTATCAACACAATCGTACATATGTGATGCAACTGTGTCTATAATTATGCAACGGCTCAGGCATCCGTCCTTGAATAATGTATGACAATTAAATATATATTAAGGGCCATGGTTAGGTCTAGTGCCTTTAGTTTTTGAAGAAGGGTATAATTAATTAGACCATCCACATGAGTGAGATTTCTTCTTTTCTGTTTGTGAGGCATTGAGTAGCTCTAGAGGAAGGGAAACAGGTTGAAGAGGGATTCAGCCTCAGGACAGCAGGGTTCATGTGTTTCCAGAGACTGAGGTCTTACAGTAACTCCTACACCACCTGCAGGAACAATAGAGCATTATTAATAGATGTAAGATAAATCTATTTGGGTCTTGTGTATTACTGTAGCAACCTTTTCCTCAGGCACAATTGCATTACACTTGTTCCAACCTTTTCCCTAACATACAACAGCAAAGTTGCTTATTGATGTTCTTGTCCTGTATTTACTGTATGGATGTCCGGTTAACATTGCAGCATCGACTGCACTATTCAATAAAGCAAGTACGGTTGACTTCTGGGGGTGATTAAGTAGCTGTTATAAAACCAATACAGAGAGCGTTTTACACCACAGTTTTGTCATTGATGATCAAATGGTGACTATGTTTTTGCTGGAGGCAATTTAAAAGGCTCTCGATGCAGAAAGATTTAAATTCAAACTGAACTTTTCTAAATCGCTTTGGCCCTAAAGTTCTCTTCAGCTTTGCCTGCTTTATTAACTACAGCACACTTCCATGTGCTTAAAGACCCCCGGACTCTGAAGCACTAGTGCAGAAGTAATACTTTGAATACCCCAAACACACTTGATGTTCAGTCTCATGCACATCTGTGATTGTGTACAGAGCTATTATCAGTGAATTATTTTATGACCTTGGGAATCAGGCGGAATCACAGATGCCTCCAGTTTTGATGATGACATCCTCGCAATCAGCAGCGGTGTCTCACTGTGAATAAGCGCTTCATCTTAGTTTAGACCCAACTGTCGCTCCTAGAACAATATTAAGCTGGTAATTAAAACGTGATAATAATCTACTGCAGTCGCTGATTTCGTAATGGATTTCAACAAGTCTTAACATGAGTGCCCCCCAGCCATTCCTCTATGTGAAAATAAGGGCTTTTTGGACTGATATAACCTATTTAGTGTTTTGTTTCAGATGTAAACCTAATTATAGATGTTCAATGCTCGCTTTCAGTAAGAAATGAAAGTTGTTTTTTTCCAACAGAATATCAACTTTCCAAGATGGATGTGGCTTTGCTGTGGTTAGTATAGTATAATATAATGCACATGCAGCTATGATAGCAGCTGAATAGCGGTGATGAGTAATAACTAATTCAAAAACCTTGCATGAAAAAAAAAACTGTTGTTGATCATTAATTCAAAGCTCATGATTTTGCTAATTGCATTAAATTCTTTCTGAGGACGTGAGGGGAGTTCTTAAGCAGGGATTTAATTTGAAGTCCCATGTGAGGGAACATTTACTCTAAATGTATCATATTCTGCAATCTTGTGCTGAATTTGCAGAGCATAGTTTACGGGTACCAACACAAACTGGGAAATAGGATATTTCATTTTAATTTGCAGTCTTCAAATGACAGACTTATTTCGACTTTTTGCCTGGTGAACAATGTTATGGAACAGATACTTCACGTAACATTTTGTGTTTTGGATTCATTTGGATTCCCTTTCTTGTGTCAGAAAGCTCCAAAGACATTTTAGTGTGAGCTAGAGCTCCTGAAGCTTTTGCCTAAAGCCGTTACTCCTGTGGGCTCCAGCAATTTGATTATCTTAATCCCCTATCATTCGGCGCTTCTAGAACAAGCTTAAGGTGTGGACTGAACTGTTAAGTAGCATAAGAGGTGATGGTGGAGAAGACCTGTGTTTTTACTAGAAGCTGTTTTTGTTGTTGCTGTTGTTGTCTGTCTTGGGTCTGTTTTATGTAGATAAATGTGGAACCTCAGGTAAACAAAAAAAACAACAAACTAACAATTACTATATTGATCCATTGGCAGTTCCTTATAAACAGTAATTTCAGAATGAATTGGGTCCTTTATGAATAAATAACTAGCCATTTTTATAATGTGCACACAGCAAATAACTCAGCTGCACTTTTAATTGTCTTTAAAGTTAGGCTGGAAATTGCTCATAAACATCATATTTGGAAACTGGAAAAATTCATTAAGCTTTTTATTTAAGCAGCTGGCTCTGTAATAAATTAAGTACTTATTCATTGTGGCACTTTTGTTTGCAATACTGTTTGCTTTGTGATGTGAAAATGGCAAGAATCCTGGAGAATACCATGTTAGTGATTCTTATGGAATGGTGCCAAGCATATAATTAAATCAGGGCTCTGTTGATGATTAGAGTCATGAAACATTCATCTTAAAATGTTAGTCTCTACTGTGTTGGGTTGTGGAAAGAATGAGACATAAAATGCCATAATTTTTAAAGAGCCTCCAAATGAATTAAGAAATAAATCTGACAATTCCTACACTCAATGGTCTTTTCATTATGTTTATGACAGGGATGACCTGCCAAGCGAGGACATCTTACACTGAGGACGAGGTTCTGTGGGGACATCGCTTCTTCCCGGTCATCTCCTTAGAGGAAGGCTTCTTTAAGGTGGACTACTCTCAGTTCCACGCCACATTTGAGGTGCCCACCCCTCCATACAGCGTGAAAGAAGCCGAAGAGGCTCTGCTCCTCTCCTCGCCCCTCATGGCTCCATCCCTGTGCAACAGTGGGGAGAAAAACAGCTCTCTGGACTGCCTGGAGACCCTGGAGGACAATGACAGCACCACCAAGCTGCCCACCAAGCTCCAGAAGATTACAGGGCGGGAAGGCCTGCCCAAGAAGCTACTAAGAATGAGCTCCACCACCTCAGAGATGACATACAGCTTTGGAGACCTGCCCATGAAGCTGCAGCGAATCAGCTCTGTTCCCGGTGTCTCTGATGATAAGCTGACCGGTAAGGCCTCCAAGATGAGCACAGAGCCCATGAGTAAGTCAGTGGCGGACTTACCTCCCAAGCTGCAGCGACTGGCTGGGGGGGGAGGGGGCAGGATGGACGGACACCTGCCGCCCAAACTCAGAAAGATGAATTCAGATCGCTTTACATAGAGCAGGCAACATATTTTAACTTATGCTATCCACCTTTATTTCCCTACTTAAAGTCCTTGTACTATCCCTAATTTATTAATGGACAATATTCTTATATTAAAAGAAATGTAGAATATGTGCACAAATACCTTATATAAAGTAGGGTGATGGAATTGAGCACATTTGGACCTGGATGTAAGTGTACATGCTATGACGAAAGACCTCTGATATTTTTTTTAGGATGATGTACAATTAGCACAATCCGGCATGTAAGAAACAGCGCATGTAGAACAGAATCTCAATAATTTCTGGCATGACATTTATCAATATATTATTTTACAAAAACAATTTCATTAGTGGATTTATTGACAGTGAAAAATTGCACAAAGCCATATAATTTACAACATGGACAAACCTACATAACATGGTTCTAATTTGTGGTGACGAAAGGCACATACATTTGTTTTGAGTTGATTGCTTTTGTTGTTTAATGTAAAATTGTGGCAATGTTTATGTTGATTGCATGCTCCTCTTATTGACTTAGCTATACAAAGGTAATAGACAAAGATGTTTAGCCTTAACTATATTACCTTGTTTCCATTTTCATGTTTGCTCACAGCTGGACTTTGGTATTTCATATATAGACTATTTTACCATGTGCGATTTTTTGACTTTATTAGTTGATCAAATACAGACTATGTTGCTAGATGATGCATTTTAAATTTGAAAATGCATTATTGGCATCATTTGACCTGTCTAAACTGAGCACAATGCTACACAATTTTCACTTGCTTATTAAAGTAACACTTAAGTTGAAAGACTCAATACTTTTGCTTGATAAGCACAAAAAAATCATTATATAACACCCTGTGATATAAGAAAGCATTTATGTGCATTTTGTCATAAATTAACTGCTTAGGACAGTAGTCCGATATTGTGCAATCACTTTGTTTCATTATATAACAAATCAACTTAATCTACACTAGGCCTGTGTGCCTAGACACACAGAAGACACTCCATTAGAATTTCAACTTAGGTGTTACTGGTTAGAGTTACGACATTTTTCCACTGCATGGTATCTACTCGACTTGCCTCGACTCTACTCGCCTTTTTTGGTTTTCCATTATGAAAAAAAAACCCTGGTACCTGCTAACAGGTACTTTTTGTAATACTACCTCAGTCGAGGTTCCAAGCGAGCTGAGGCGATACCAAAAGATGACGTGAAAATTTGCAGACTACTGATTTGTCGGAGATCTCTGCATCCACATTGCTAGCGGGGGTCTTCTGAACAAACCCGCCGTGTTAACTGGTAAATAGTTTATCCAGTGTTTTATTTTTTTAGCTGCCTCCAGGTTCATTAGAAACTAATTTGCCTTCTGGCTGTGGCACGCCGAGATTTAAAAACAACAGACCTTCGATGTTCTGTGTGTGTGTGTCGCGTTAGGTCACAGCAGTTTTCTGCTATGACGACCAGTCACGGCTCGCCTCACGCTTGCGGCAGTACTTATCTGCAATGGAAAAAGGAGGACAGGGCACTGCGATTGAATCGAGTTGAACCGAGGCAAGGCGAGCAGGTACCATTAATGGAAAAACGCCATTAGAGGTGGGCCCATAGGGAAAGCATAACCTTTGTCTTAAGGGCCCATAATCTCCCTCCTGTGTGATGAAAGCAATAATACTATAATGACTATACTCTTTATATAGCCACAGGGTCTACCACAGCCCCATATTCATTATGTTTACCGAATCCATGCCATGAAATCTGGTTCTTCTCTAAATGCATCAAAGACATTGTATGATACCCAATCTCTTCAGGAATAAAGATCTAACATAACTGTTTAGCATCTTGCTACTTTGAATAGATTCAATGCATGCTTTACCCATTCAAATCAATAAAATGTTTTTATATAATATTACTTATTACAGGAAGTGGTCAAAATTATGGAAGACCAACAACACGCTTACCTCACTGAAAAGAGCTGGCATGGGCCTGTGCGGGTGCATCTACTGTACCACCGTTTGATACGTCTGATCTGATAATTTTGACTGTTCAGCTTAAAGGAATAGTTTGACATTTGGGAAATAGACTTATTTGCTTTCTTGCCCAGAGTTAGATCAAAAAATATGTAGCCACAGTTGAGCTAACCAGCCAAGCTAGTTAGCTCAACCTAGCATAAAGACTTACATGGCCGCTGGATTCTCACGAGATCACGCTAATCGTGGTGTCACATATCACACATATATCCGTCAGGCTTCAAGTAATGCGTTTGTGCCCAAACAGCAGGGAACCAAACCAATCAGCAACCTGTGAGGAACTACTGGCAGCTACGGGCGTGGTTTTGGTGTGTGTGATGGCCATAACTGTTCGTTCAAAACAACAATGGCGGACGTGATATACAGACGGTTCATCCACTATCCCATCACCTGCCAAGTATTTTTTGGAATGTGCCAGCCCTTTTCCAAACAGTTTCCAATGATGGCTTCTCAGATGCTTCTGTGTAACAAACCATCTGGTGTCTCAGGTTAATAAATACTGTGCAAAGGTGAAAAACGTCTATCTACCAGCACCTCCTAAGCTCACTAATTAATATGTTCTATTATCTATCATCTGTTTGTTTAATTCTATTGTTTGAATCTGCACAAAAACCCTAGTGTAACAACGATTCATAACCCCCTGTGGAATGGATAATAGTTTATTCTTTGCTTTTTTATTTTGTAGATATACATATTAATCAGTGAGCTTTAGAGATTGTTACCTTACAGTAGCTGTTTTGATTGTTAAAACTAAGCTAAGCTAACCGGTTGCTGGCTGTAGATTTATATTTACTGTATCGATCTCTTAATGTAAAAATGTATACACTTCTTTCTTGGAAATTAACAATGCCTCTACATACCGGACAATTCATACTATAATTTCAATAACTGTTATTTTTAAAGTGCTCATATTATGCTTTTTGGCTTTTTCCCTTTCTTTTATTGTGTTATATCTTTTTGTGCACTTTATAGGTTTACAAAGTGAAAAAGCCCAAAGTCCATCCCAAAGGGACTGAGAAAACACCTGAGAAAACACTGTTCACAAACTGCTTCAAACAGCTCTATTGTAGTCCAGCCTTTACTTCCATGACACGTTATAATGCTCGCCTAGCTGCTAGTGTGGCATGCTGTCATACTCTGCAACTGACTAGCTAACAGTGCTTACCTGCGCATGTGCAATTCCTGACAAACATGGAACAAAACTGTGATGCCTCACTCTGTAGCTAAAACGGAGAGCTCAACACACAGGGTGAAAAGTGGTGCTGCAGCAACATGCAGTACAACAAAAATATGGTGTTTTTTTTAAAAGTAAACTATACCTATTTAAGCATAAACCTATTTTGGTACAACCCTCTAGATTCAATTATGAACCTGAAAATGAGCATAATATGAGCACTTTAAGGATTATTAGTTATTTGTAAATGTCTCTGAGCACATTTACATATAGATGTATTAAGCTAAGACAAAAAGCCCAGTAAAAACATTATACTTCAAATTTCAATGCTGACTGATGTTCAACATGTGCTCTAGTAGATAACTGGACCAAAACCCTGTCAAAAATCTCAGGGGCAGAGATGCACACGATTGTTACTTTTTAGAGTCAATGGTACAGTCTGCAGACATTTTACTCAAAAACATGAAAGATACAACATTCACAATGGATTGTTCATTCTATTTTTGTACGCTAATCTTGCCTTATTGACAACACATGCAGGACTACAAATTGATGTGGTCTATTTCTAAATTTGGACCAAAACTGTGCCAGATAAAGGATTATGCATCGACACAGAGCCAGTGTCACTGCGACAAGTCTTTTCTTCTTGCGCTTTCATTGTTTTGATCATACCCTACTCAGTTGCTGCTGCTGTTCATTTTTCACAGTACGCCCTTTATTACTGTCAAATATACTGTGTAAATAATAACTGTGTTTCAAGAGATACCTTAAATGAGTTCTTGAGATAACGTCAGTGCCATGACTGTAGGTATCACAGGCAGTTGGTTCTTTATCTTGAGAAAAGCCTTTTTGTTGTTGTCTTTTGTCACGTGAGGTCTCTCCAGCAGGGCCAATAATGCCTCTTGACAGAAATAGCCTTTCAAAAATGATTGAGTCAAGTGTATTTAGAAGAAGTGGGAGGATTGTAGTAGGAGGCAAGAAATGGGTTATTCAGAGTTTAAAATCTTGTTATCATTCCATAAAAATGGTAATTCTTTGAGAGATGTTTTGATAATTTCCGTAATCAGGTTTCTTGACAAATAATATCTGACACAGACTTGGCCTGTGGCAAAGAAAACAGCTGGTGTTGCTTGCTGATTACTGGACAATTTAAACACAATTATGCACTGAAATATCACTTATCTATTTCTTTTCACAACTTCTATTGAATCCAAATAATTTACACAATCAAATCAGTTTACTTTTAATTGACTAGTTTTCTAATGTAGACATGCAAATATAACTCTAGGTTACTTTTTTGTTAAAAAAAAGACAATGAGAGTAAAACTTCATTGAACATTCAAAATTAAAAATGACATGATGACTGGTTGTTTGAACACTTCTCGTACCACATCATGTGTCAGCATCAAGATCTGATGATACAAGACCCTTCACAAATGAAGAATGGTGCAACATACCGCAAAACTGGTGACATTTCACTGCATGACACAGTGTGAAACGAGATAATGCCCCCCCATCATTACAAAATTACAGTGGTTCCCTTGTAGTCTGGTCTAACATGTCAGCTGCAACATATGAGTAAAGTCAGCGGCTCTGTCCTGAGAGTTCACACTCTGCACTCAGCAACTCGTGCCAAACTTGTTATGTAAGATAACACTACGTTTGCCATAACACAGTGGTTAGTAATAATTCTAAAAGGCTTTTTCTCCTGTAATGTTAAAGGAAAAAATACAAAAACAAACGATTAAGCATATATCTGTCATCTGTACTGCTTGTCAAAGTGCTAAGCAGCCAACCAGGCTTACTGTATGTTGGAATGAATTGGCATTCAAATCTTACTTTTTTCCCTATTATGTACAGTACTGTATGGCTACTATACATCTATGTATGTATGTATGTATGTATGTATGTATGTATGTATGCATGCACTGTAATACAAGGAATAACTAGCTCTGAACTACAATACAAGAACATGCAGATTTAATTTTGGTTTATGCTAAATAAAAAACTAGTTTGTGTGATGTGTCTTCCAACCACATTGGAAAGCCTACGTGTTCATAGCTGTTCCGAACTGCCTCACTAAAAAGGAGGGGCGCTGATAAGCACTTCTGTTTGAGTATACTAGTGCCTTTAGCCTCAGCATTTTAGCATAACATAATGTTTTAGCTATCAAGAACATATGTAAGACCCTTTAAAAATAATCATAAGGAACATTACAACAAAAAACAAAAGTTGGCCGAAGCATTGTTACAACCAACTCAGGAAGCTAACGTTAGCTTATTTAGCTAGCTAGCTACACCTACTATCTGCTGTCGACATTCAGCCAACAACATCAAGAAAGCTTTTGCCACCTCTTTTTAAACTCAAGGTCCCATTGTTTTAAAAACTACTAACAGTTCGAGAGGTAAATATGCCTCCACTGTCATTATTAACTACATGACGTGTGAGAACAGAAGCGGGACAATTGAGTGCCTAGAAAAGAAAATGTGGATGAATGCATGTATTTTATTTTTTCCCTCTCTAAGATCACCAGTGGTTTTTTGGGGACTTCAGAAACACAGTTATCATTCTTTATGATTTACCACATTTTGATAATCCAGTAGATTATATTATTTAATCAGTCATCCTTCAGTATGAGCCCTGCTGTTTGCATACAAATGTAACCTTGTTTGAGTCACGGTCAGATTTCGACACTGCCACTACTTGACATGAATCAACTTTTCAAGGCTCTGTAATAATTTCCAATTCATTTTTATAGCAGTGACTCCTGACTCATGAGATCTGGGTGTGATTTACTGAGGTGCAGGTTGGGTCTGGAAGCTTAGTGCTCACTCCAGTTCATGGCGAGCAAAATGGTGGTTAGACAAATATCTGCATCATAAAACAAATACAAGGGTGGTATTACTGTTCATTGTTTGACATGCCTTTTGACACTTAACATAGACTGAAGCCACATTATGAGAGAGGGGCACAGCTTGTGGGAATGAAATGAAGAAATTTGCAGCCATATATTTGCTATATAATATATGTAACATTTTCCATTGGTTTAAACTTTGCAGTTCAGTACAGATCACTAAAGATCAGTGCCGAACTTCGACAGAGCTAACAATAGTGACAGTGAGATGAGACAAGTGCATTAAAGACAGCAGAGGAGACCCAAATTGGTGTGTGGGATGAATAATGCATTTGTCTCAATCCTTTTTCAATTCTGTAAGTTTGCAAAATGACAGTGATCAAAGTTGAGTCTGAAATGGATGGCATTAAGGGGAGATTAAAATGGTTGAGAGAGTGTAAATGAGAACACCAGAGGGGGAGAGAGGACATTTCTGTCTCCTGTCAGGTTCTGTCATGACTTGTTTTACATTTACAGTTCCCTCTGTATCCCTTAGCTCCTATCATTGAAATACAAATAGGTTGGATAAGTTCAGTGTGGAAACAGCTGCCATGGCCTATGATCTGACTGCCATTAAGACATTTACATAGGGACATTTTTATGTATAGTTTCTACTGTGTAGTGTTAGAAGTTTGCATCATATACGGTAACAGAAGGCAATGCTAAGATAATCCATCAACCCTGCATACTTTTTACATCCACCCACACACACGCACGCACACACACACACACGCACACACACGCACACACGTACGCACACACACGCACACACAACAGATGCTTTGTCTCTGGTGTATTGTATTTGTAAGATAACGGGCGGGCGTGGGCGTTTGCAAAACAGCTCATTTTGCACCTGAGTCTATCTATCTTGGCTTTAGTCGCCAACAGCGCAGGGGAAAAGGAGCTGAGGAGGACATGTCACACCGAGCCCACTCTCTCTGTTGAATACTGAGCCTGCCTGATGCACACTTTATCTGCTCCCCTCCATTTCATGTTTGCTTTAAGATCAGTAAGCAACTGTCGCCCTCCTTTGCCAAAAATATTTCTTTGAGAGCAAGGGCAGTGCAGGATGTACATGTGTTTCCGGTTGAGAGTATGGTCCTCAGCAGAAAATTATTTGGAACTCATTAGTATAGTGATCTGGCTCTGAAGAATGATTTCTGATTCTAATCTAATTTCTTGTGTGTACACTGTAAAATCATCACACGATTTTGTACCTTTTGTGTGTTTGTGCATTAAAAAAACATGATTTTAATGTTTGTATATGTGTGATCTAGTTCAATTATAGTTATGATAAATCACTAAGTCATTGATGTGAAATTACAGAATGAACAAAAAACAGGTTCATCAGTTGCCATGAGGAATCTTTTCCAAGAGCTGCAGTTAACCTTCATCAATCCTACCACCTTTTGTTCATCCATGTGGTGGATGTTTGCTTGAGGAAAATGACTCTGCATACTCGAAGGGCACCAAATAATTGTGGTGCTTCAGGCACAGCCAGTAGAACTGAAATAATACAAGTGCTCTCTCACAATCCATGCCTGCTAAAAATAAGCCTGTTCAGACAAGGGTAGCAGATTCTCGGCAGCATCCCCAGCTCTGGCTGTAGAGGCAACTGTTCAATAAGTGTGGAGCTATGAGAAAGAGATTGTACTTAACTGAGTGCCTCTGTTCCTCTGCAAGTGTGACATACAGTATATAAAGGCTTTTGATCAACAATACAGTGTCCCATTCAACTGCTCACAGACATGATACATGTAAAACAAATCAAATTCTACAGCAAGGCTTTGTATTTCTTTAGAAAAAGATCAGAACTATGTGAAGAAATCAGATTAAATGTACATAAACTGTGACTGATGTGTGTACTAGTATTTAAGAGATGTATTCAAATACTTACATCAGCAAATTAGCAATTAATGATGCATTTTAAATACTTCATAATAAGGGTTTCCCCCTGAAGCACTTGTTACCTAGCAACTGCAACCAGAATACATTGCATCTGCATGGTGCCAGGACTTAACATGTTTGAATTTGAATGTAGATTTTTTTGTGTGTTGTGTGTTTGCTATAGGAGGGAGGGTTTTGATACATGACTGCTTTCTATATTTTGAGCAGCAGAAGTAAAATCCATAGTAGATGTAAAGGTGTTTTCACTTGGCTGGGCAAAGCCTCCATCCCGCTGTTGGTCATTCACTTTATCATTGTCTTTTCACAGCCATTTGAGTGCCTGCTGTGGCAGTGGGATGAATATTTCAGGAGTCTACATTGTGTTCCATTTATTACCTTGGTTGTTAACAGTGTTGGACTCTTTCCCAGGTAGTCAGGTGTTTACATGTTGCCATAAAAACTGTGTTCACTGTTCACAAACCCTTGGCTGTTAGCTAAAACAGCCACAATACAGTTACAACAGTTACAATAGGACTCTGGCATCTTTACCCATTTCTTTAAAGCAACACTAGAGAACTTTTCCCGCTTTGGTCTCCCTAAAGGTTGGAAGTGGAATTGTCCCATTGTGTCTCATTGGAACTATAGATCCGCTACCCGATCTGGCAAACTTGCATAGTGCGGTTATAGTTGGTAGAGTGCCGTTCACCCTGTTACGAGTTGATGAACCACTGAAACGATTTTGGAAACATTATTTTAAGTTACAAAAAGTTCTCTAGTGTTGCTTTAACAGCAGTTATTGCAAGAATAAAGATTTTCTACCCAGTTGATATTCACTATGCTAAAATATGTCAATATCAGAAAAACACATACAAAGGAATCTCAAAGGCTGTTCTGCTTGTGCATACCAACCAAACCAACCAAGCAACCAAAAATATTTATAACAATAAAACTCTCTTTGTGTCTCAGACTCAGACAATTAATAACCCATGCTGGATGCTTTATGATGCAGATGCCAGTCAGTCAGTCAGTAACCTGAGATGCTGAACAGACATATAGGCTAAATGGATTTGTTAGATGTAGCCTAGCATGTAATTCGTAATGCACTTCACCCACATGCATTTTTGATGCTATAGAAAAAATAGAGCAGGCTTACAGCCTCCACTTTCCTTCACCACAGGAGCCAAGCCTCCCGTCGGTTTTCAGCCTCAGGGAGCTGATTGGCCTAATGTTGCAGATGAAGCACTGTTTTCTTTTCCTCTCTTTTCTCAGGGTCACATGAGCACAAAGAAGCCTCATTTTCCTCCCCCTGCTGTTATATGAAGGACTGTAGAAATCAGTAGGTGACCGGGGGTAGGACAATGATGATAGAGATAAGCAGAGGAAGGTAAGGTTACTTTTGACCCAAGGTTATTATATGTGTGAGATGTATCAAAAAGAAACTTGCCTCAGATAATTCACCAAAGGGTTTTCATTTAACCCTGTTGTATCACTTAAACACATCAATAGTTTCCTGATTAAATAAGATAACTGTTTCCATTTCACTGTCAGAGCCGAGTCTCTCCATACACCCAGAAGAGGAAAAACACTTTATCTTCTAAGTTCAGATAACTGGACAACGACTGGCCTGCTATTAAAAACTAAAACTCTTATGAGAAGTGTTGCTGTATAAAAACACCATCTAATTGGTTTGCTCAAATTTGCCCCTTCTTCTTCATTATTAGAGAGTTATGCTGAAAGTAAAAACACAAAGAAACCCCCTTAATTGGGGTAGAATGGGGAGTATAGGCTTCCTGGAGGCAATGAAGTCGAACATGGGTGAGTGTGATAGCTTTCACAGCATTGCATTTGAAGGCTGCATTCAATTGTGGGCTACTTGTCAGACGGAATAAATCATTCAGCAACTGAAATGCATAATGCAGGCAAACAAAACTTTATTACAAGAAAATATTCTCATGCTGGAAAAATAATGAACCACGAAAACAAAATAAGACTTGAACAATGAGCTGTTAGGTGGAGTTAATACTGACCAGTGTAATTTATGGACAGCAAATGGTTGACAGTACAAACGTCAAACCCTTATTTGTCAGTGACCAATGGAGCAACAAAAACCAGGGCCTTCCCTGAACATGTGAGCTGACCCAACACATAATAGGCTGACCATGTCACTTACTCTTTTCTGACTCTACAAAGAAGTAATTTGTAAAAGCATTAGTTAAAAAGAAAAAGGTTTATCCATGAACATTAACCTCCCTTTCCAGAAAAGATTAAATTACCTTTTTGAAATGGATTATACCCTGAGTGCTTCCAGGAAATGCACTGAGGAAGTACTCGGCCATCTCTTGTTTAAACTGACAGGTAGGTCTAAGGGCAGCTGTCCCCTCAAGGACCATCATTCAGCATCTGAACCTGAAAAGCTAAGCTGCTGTAAAAGCAGAATGTCACACACAATGACAGCTTGTTCACAAAGGTAAACCAAAGATAATCACAGAGAGGGGAGTGCAAACGGAAGGGATTAGATTTAAGGATGAACTTGTGGGTGTTGATGGGTGTGATTTAATTTTTTTAAAGTGTTTTCTTTTCAGAATTTTCACACTTTGCCATGTTTTTGCATTCTAGATTTGTCAAAAAACTTCTCTTAAGATTAGTCATTCCAAGGTTTGTGACATTGAGACAAAAAAAGATTTGAACATTCAAACTAAAACTTTACTCACAAGTTGGGAGTTTTTAAAGCTGTTGTTGGCATTACTGTGTCATCAGTTAGGGGAATTATTCATTCTGGCTCAGCTCAAAATATGCTTAGCATCTGTTCCACTTTATTCCAGTGCCAGCTCATGGCTCATGTTTAATGTATCTGTGCTAATGGCATCATCTACATACTGTACAATGGCCATCTCTACATCAGGAAATCAGTGAAGGAGCGAGACCTTGCCTGTATGAATGCCTTCAAAACAACCTTTTATCTGAATCATGTGCTCTATCGCCTCTTACATTGACAATGACCATGAATAATTGTCCTTCTAAAATATATTAAATTAATTACGATTTCAACACTCTGCCGTCCAAATGGCACATTATCACACATACAACATGTTAGTAGCATTTCAGTAATTTGACCACACTGCAGCAGTATTTATGATCTATTTAAATCCTCTGCAATGGTGGTCAAGTGTGACTCACTCTAATATGATTATCTCCCTGAGAAATATATGAGGAACATATGGAAGTGGAATATTTAATATGCCTTTCAGGCACATTTGCTCATACAGTCATTCAAAATGTGCACACATATACAGTACACATATAACATATACACCCACGCACACACAGTACTGTACACTCAAAGTATAGTACATGTCCACATACACATTTTATAATCCTAAAGCCGAAAATAATTTCACAAACAAACTGTCAACAAAGAAGCTGCTTGTGTAAGTTCCTGAACAGGCTTTGACTTTCCTCTGATAAGGTACAAAGTATCACCATGTAGGGAAAATGCTTTCAACAGGCCGACGGATTATAAAAAATTGAAGTTCTTAAGGCCTGTCACCCCAGGAATTGTGTGTATTAACCCTTGTAATGTCTTCCCGTCGACCTGCAACTTTGTGTTTTTCTGGGTTGAAATTTCAACATTTTGTTGTTCTTTTTCTACACTTTTCTTGACATTTTTGTCAATTTTATTCAATTTTTTGGTCACTTTTTGACATTTTTTAATTATGTTTTAGTTGATTTTTAACAAAATCAGTTTGTTTTGCCCACCCAAAAATTCGAAATCCAAATATATTCCATTTACAATTATATAAAACAAAAAAAGGTCAGGGTGTCCAATTGGTCAAGAGGCATACCATGTAATTGCAATGCCCTTGGTTTGATCTCTACAATGGACCTTTGTTGTATGTGATCCACTTATTACTGTTCCTTACTGTTTCCTGTCTTTTTTAACCTTAATAAACCCTAGGCTTTTTACTTCCTTAATTTACAGCCTTTTAGCAGGGTCACGTCTCAGTCAGTCCTGCTCCATATTGCCATTTTCATCTACTGTTTGATGCATTAACTAATCATTTCAGCTGTGATTATATGTTTTCCCCTTACTATCATTGGAGTAATTTCCACACATATTATAATGTCTCATAGACCAGTGTCAGAGGAATGTCAAAATCTTCTCTGTTGCCTCCTCAGCAGGAGGAATTTCAAATGCACTCTGTGATATGCCAAGTCAATCTTTCAATTAATCGTCTAATGATAGCCACTCTCATCAAAAAATATTTGAATATGTGTATTTTCATTTCTGAACTGCTCCCAAGAAAATGCTGGCTCTGGACGAGCAGCCTGCAGGGGCCACATCAAATGGCTTTGGCTTTGAGGAAGATGAGAGAGTAGCATCGTCTTAATCTTTTACTCCCAGAAAAAGCCTTCACTACTACCTTTAATCACCTCGCTGGCAATTCTCACTGCTGACTCATGCTTCCTCGTTTCATTTTATCCGCACCCAAAGAGAACCACATGGCCTTGAAAGTAACCACAGTGGAAAGCTGAGGTGGCTCATTAACACCAGACATGTCCAGGTCCAGGAAATGTGCCTCCTAATGGCTTAATTAGAACAAAATGCAGGGTTGCGTTGCAAAGTATTATATCCTACACAACTACTGTAATATTTAGACCTGAAATAGTTTATAAATAATCTACACTGAAACAGTTTTAACAATTCTCTTAATCAGATCATGGCAAAAACACAACAAACAGCATCCAGTTGTTGCACTATAAACACATGTTAAAAGAAAATGCGTTTTGAGAACATTTGAGGGAAATAATTTACTAATGCTGGAAGCCATATACTTATGTAACCCACTCGAAAATATCCTACATGCAGTTATGTTTCGCTGCACACTATATTTGTCCAGTAGGTGGCAGTGGTGGCGCTGCATAGGAGGGAAACTGCTTCACTGTTCTATTTCGTATAGGCTTCGCCCTCTAAGGGCTACGCTATTGGGTTTATCCCTTCGCGCATGCGCAGGGATAAACCCAATAGCGTAGCCCTTAGAGGGCTACGCCTATACTAATAGAATCTGGAGTTACCCATGTAACTATCGATTTCTTTGAGAGAAGAAAAACACCGTGAAGGTAGCAGAACGATAGCGAGCTAAAGCTATATTTAGATTTTTCACACTGAGTAAATAAAAAGTTACAAAGAAAATAACACTGAGAGCAAGTTAAAAGGTTTTTTTTCCCACCAAACCTGCTTCTAGGAAGGATAGCAGAGCAAAGGGTCGAAATTAAGACAAGTAGTTTACTTGTATTCCTTTTCTCCGGTGAGTGTTAAACACGTGTTCGACATTTGTGTTACAAGCAGACATAGCGTGATGGATGTGTTTACTCAGTTAAACAAGTAAAGTTCTCTATTTTTTTCTATTCTGCTATTAATTCTGTTTAATGCATTGTGTGAAAATGTATTGTGTATTGCATAAGAAAAAAAACCAATTGGTGTTGAACATGAGTTTTAGGGCCATGAAATGCTATTCCATGTTAAGAGATCAGCTAAGTTACTATGTGGTAAGCAAGTGTCTGGTTGTCATGTATATAGTGAATGCAAAGATTTAAAATAAGAATTTAAGCCACTACGATTCATGAATAAGAATTTTATTCCCAGATCTGGTAAGATTGAGTAATTGAGAGAGTAATAATAGAATATTGTTTTTTTTGACGCATGGTTAGCGAGTGAGTTCCATTGGACAACTTCACCATTGGACACATGAGGCAGAGGAGAGGAGGGCGAGAATGATCGTCTTGCCTGGAACAAGGACTGCTTCTACTCACCATTTCTTCATTGCATTGCACAGATAAGCACGAAATCTCACCACACTATAAAAAAACATACTACCCGGGTAGATGGACAAGGATTTATTATTTTGGGGTTATTTTATCAGAGCTCTGAGGTCATTTTTATTTTCTGTTCTTTTCTCAAATTGCATGGAAGAAGTTTGAAACAGAGACATACTGATTTTCACAACTAACAGGATATTACGAAAGGAAGAAAAAAAACAAGGTAATACTGTTGGATAATTGATGTGTAATAAATGCCGGCTATATGTTATAAGTAAACTATTTTGGTATTTTTTCTATTTTTCTCTCCTCTTTTTGAAAAGTTCCTTAGAAAGGCAGCACTTCACTCCATATTATAATAAGTGCCCCTTACACTTAGCTATTAGTCTCAGGATTTCAGAAACCCTTGTACAACGGGGGACACTTAATAAAATAGTCCATTCAGATGTAGTTAGCAAGCAATGTGCTGCTGTGCATTCACGCTTGTTACTGATGCAAAAGTCTCCTTTAGCATTTAGCCCTTTTGGTGTCTTATTTAGACGTGTTTGGTCAAGACTCTTGGCATCACTTTTTGACGCTCTGGGTTGGGATGTATATGTTTAACTGACATGCGGCACAAGAACGGAATAGATAGATTTAGGAAAAGATTGTGGGTGGGGTTAAAAAATTTACGTTTCAGTGACATGCGGCACAAGAACAGGACACAAGGCCCCGTCTCCTGGGTGAAAGTCTTGTGTTGTTTGACCAATCCACCACTTCGGTCTTTCATACTACTTGCTCCTGTTCTAGCTCTTATTGTGTCAGTAGGCCCATCTGCAATGAGAGCCACTGACCAAGCGTATTTGACGAGTTGGGAATACCAGCATAAAAAAAGAATCTTTTTCCTCCAAATTCTACCTGGTGTCTGTCAGTGGTTTCATTAAAAGAAATGCCTAGATTAATTCAGTGGGCTTCTAGCAGTGGGCTTAACACCATGCACCAGGGAGTAACAAGAGGCCTGCAACAGACTGTCAGTCTGATGTGAAGTCAGCCAGATGGGAGACAACATCTTTTTACCTCAGGGAAAAGCACTGGACAGAAACAGGTGAATAAAGAGAGAGAGAGAGAGAGAGAGAGAGAGAGAGAGAGAGAGAGAGAGAGAGAAAATGTAAACAAGAACTGAAACAGAATTACAGGAGCTGCAATCACAGGTCTAGGTTAGCTCTGGATGATGGGAGAGGAAGTTGAATATGAGACATGAACAAAACAATGTGAAGAGGTGGACGAGCAGGAAGTTGAACACAATGCAGGGGAAACATGTTGCACCCCTGAGAGGCTTCCTGCTGCATGCTGAGAAGCTGTAGAACCTGATATTTATGCATGTTGAGTTAGTTAGAGATTGTAGCAGCAGGATTTGGAAAAATAAAAATACAAAAACGCATGGGTAATCATTGCAATTTCATGCCATGACCTAAGCTTTGAGGTCTACATACCAACCCACATACAGACAAATCCCTTGCATGGTGATTCAGAGACATCTCTGTCACAATTCCACAAGGCAGCGGAAGTCATGATCTCCTGTCGTGGAGAATATATACTGTCTGTCAGCCACATGATGAAGAGCCTTTATAAGGGCCATAAATTTCACGGCCAGACTTAGGCAACAACAATACATGTAATGTCAAGATTCATCGCTCAAAAACAGATAACCTTTCTTGATTCTTACTGCCCTCAGTTCACAGCATTTCAATGCACTTCTGCTTCATATAGACTGCTATTGTGAATCTGCTATCCGGGACTATTGCATTTAGTTATTAGTTGAAATGTGCTCTCTCTTGACCACAGTATACCTGATTGAGGCCAAAGCCATTGTGTAAGACCATGATGTATGCATCAGCCAGACTTTGTCATGACAACGAGGTCGCTCAGTAAAATTATCCTCACTTATTAAAACTGCCTATCAAGAGTGCGGTACAGTTAATGAAATTGCCCAGGTCAAAGCCATTCTTCAGCAAAACCCTGCTATCATTCTGGGGTAATTCATTCAGGTTTTTGATCGGTCAGCATTTTTTTAACCCCTCACTATAAAAACTGACATCCTCACATTTTTGCATCATGTTAATTATCTTGTCATAGAAAGACATGCGTAAAATGTAAACTACATTTTATCCTATCAATATACACTGTGAAACGACCACTGAAAAAAATGCTTTGAAAAAGCACAGTTTAAAATGAACCATGAATGTTTTAACAAAGCTTACATGGAAATAGCAAAGCAGATTATTAAAGGCGCACATGAGCTGGGGAAGTACTGTACAGTACGTTCAAGAGGCGTTGCTAGGAAACGCTACTGCTGGGTGAGTCAATAAGCAATCCACTGGCTCTAAGAGGAGCTACAATAGAACAGCCAGCCTAGCAGCCACAAAATAATCTCAGTTCACATGGTCATTGCAATTATCCTAATTAATATCATCCATGAAATCCATCCATGAAAATTAGGGGTTTTAAGTTTCAACAGAGCAGGTTTCAGAGCCACGGCGAAAGAGCTAAAAGAGTAATACGTCTGTGAACGTATGGAGGAGGGAAGTTCAAGGGAAAAGGAAAAGTGTGTGTGAGTGTGAACAGTGGACATCCAGTAAAGGTAAGAGAATTGTCACGTTGAGTACAACGTTGACCCCTATTCTCACTGTTATCACTTTGTGGGCAATTTATAAAACTTGCCTCTCCTTTGATGGACACAGTGTTTCTGGATGGAACATGATGCCTTCGTAATGCCTTGTCATTCATGTATGCTCAAAGGGAAAATGTAATTTCACACACAGATGTGCACGCACGCTAAAGCAGAACACACACACACACACACACACACCAAGTAGTGCGGATAATGAGTCACATATAATCAGACACAGCGCCCCTGTCAGACAAGTGCTATCAGGTGGGGAAAATGTTCCATTTTGATGTGGAGCGTGCATCACCTTGATCTATATGGGTTGTGAGAAAACATTTCTCTTCTGCATAATGCCCCATGCTATTCATACTGTACACCTGCAACTCAAATTCATGGACAAATAATTCAGATTACATTTCCCCAAGAGGACATTCATCTTGTAGTAAGAACCAACCTTTATACAGTAGACTTAACAGCAGCAGGCACTGCAATTATACAGCCTGTATTAGCAACATATGTTTTTGTCATTTTGGACATGCTGTATCTACCTCATGCAGTGTGTTCGGCAAAGATTTCATGCGGCAGTGGGTTAAATACTTTACTCGACACAATAAAATCAATTTTTCAAATACAAGTGGAAAATATAATCTAAATATAGATAATTTAAGCATTCAAGCAACAAAGGACAATTCTCAGTATTGAATTGATTGTGTGCTTGATAATTTTGCAGATCATTTTAATTGTCTGTACAATTGCATTGCTCATCTAACCGGCTCTCTCATTAATTGTTGTAGTCTTTACGGACATTAAAGAGATGTACATATTTCTCTATGCTTCTTCTATTATATATGCACTCACCTATAGGATTATCAGGAACACCATACTAATACTGTGTTTGACCCCCTTTCGCCTTCAGAACTGCCTTAATTCTACGTGGCATTGATTCAACAAGGTGGTGAAAGCATTCTTTAGAAATGTTGGCCCATATTGATGTCTCAACAGAAATCGAGACTCATCAGACCAGGCAACATTTTTCCAGTCTTCAACTGTCCAATTTTGTAGTGGAGATGAGTGGTACCCAGGGGGGTCTTCTGCTGTCCGTCTGCCTCAAGGTTGTGCGTGTTGTGGCTTCACAAATGCTTTGCTGCATACCTCGGTTGTAACGAGTGGTCATTTCAGTCAAAGTTGCTCTTCTATCAGCTTGAATCAGTTGGCCCATTCTCCTCTGACCTCTAGCATCAACAAGGCATTTTCACCCACAGGACTGCCGCAAACTGAATGTTTTTCCCTTTTCACACCATTCTTTGTAAACCCTAGAAATGGTTGTGCGTGAAAATCCCAGTAACTGAGCAGATTGTGATATTCTCAGGCTGAATCCCATTTCTTTATCTTACCCCTTGGCCCTTACCCCTGCCCCTTGGCCCTCAAAACCAAGGGGTAAGGGCTAGGGGTGAAAACATACCCCTATGAAACGGGACACCACTTGGTGACATCACCATAAAATATTGATCCCAAACTTCCAAGATGGCGTCTCTGTTGATTGTGTAGGTTTTGACAACAGTGTCATATGCATTTATATATGTTTTAGTTATGTTATGTTCACTTTGGTAGTGCAGAGGCAGATGTTATCTGTGTAATACTTAGGTCTGTTTGCAATACATATTTGTACACACACACACACACACACACACACACTGTGTTGTATATCTGTTTCAGTTATCACCGTTTTGAATGTCATTGATGTTCAGAAAAACATTTTAACAGAATTCTGTCTTTATTGCCTGATAAATTAAACATAACAGGCAAAAACATTACATTAAATATATTATATTACAGAACCATTATCAACTATTAGAACCATAACTTACATGTCACACACATAAAAAGGCTTCAAATGTGTAAAACAACAAAAAAGACACAAGACCACAAACAAACAAATTAACTACTATTAACTAATTAGAGCTATTCTGATATTCCAGACCAGTATGATGCCTGTTGGCCAGTAAACCCCCTCACAAATCATCAGTGTCCCTATCATAACCAACAACAATATATAAGTGCATGGACAGTAATTAATTACAAATAATTACAATAATACAGTACCAATGCAATAATGAACGGGGACAACATGAACACATGATTTAAGAAACTTCTGCTTGTTTTCAGCCCCAAAGTGGACCAGCTGCTGGGTTTCCTCCTGGTCCCTGTCTGATACAGGACGGTATATGTAAAGCACGTAGCGATGTATCATAGACGTTAATATTAATATATACAGTCTATGCGATGTATACAGTCCATTCAAGGCAGAGAAATGCGGGACTGTTATTCAAATCAATGTTAGCGATTAGCGGTTAGCGTTAGCGCAAGCTAGCTATTTGTTTTAAAGTTTCAATTAAGGACGTTGTTGCAAGTACATATGTACAGGACTGCATAGACCACAAAACAAGACTGTCGTAACTTCTAAATCAATTATTTAAGCCGAAAATACTTACATTTATGGGTCTCTCTTGTCAATGCGGCAGCCATTGTTGCTTGTCTGTTTACAAGTGAGCTAGCGTTCTGACTTGCTTTCTAGGGCCATACACCCCTTGATCTTTCCCCTAGCCCTAGGTCACAAAAAGGATTGGGACACCACTAGGTCCTGCGTGAACGCGCAAAAACGAGGGGAAGGGGTAAGGGGAAGAAATGGGATTCAGCCTCAGACCGGCCCGTCTGGCACCAACAACCATGCCACCCTCCAAATTGCTTAAATCTCCTTTCTTTCCCATTCTGACATTCAGTTTGGAATTCAGGAGATTGTCTTGACCAGGACCACACCCCTAAATGCATTGAAGCAACTGCCATGTGATTGGTTGATTAGATAATTACATTAATGAGAAATTGAACAGGTGTTCCTAATAATCCTTTAGGTGGGTATATACAGTATATATATTTATATTGCTATGTGTTGTGCACCATATTCCTATGGCACTTTGTACAGAAATACTTTACTTTTCATGCTTTCTGAATCATTTATAATAAGGTTGACTTGACACTTTCAATCACCTTCACAGATATTTCCAAACAAACAGGATTACCATGATCTGTCTTTTCAAAATCTATTCCTCTGTGATCACATAATAAAAAATAATTAATGAGGACAATCAAGCAATCTGCGTGTTGACAATTGGTGCTCTTCATAAAACTAGGAACCTGTAGAATGAATCATAAGATAGGGAATGTGAGGTAATCCTTTATCATGACAAGAACACATAAAGGCAACGTGGCTGCAGGATGTAAGCTTGTTAGCACCATGCACCATCATTTAAAATGACAACACCGGGCTTGTGCAATATTAACTCCAGATACATGAAGCAGACCAACCAGCGTTTACAGAGTCAGGAAGTATCACACAAAATAAGGCTATATAAGATGTCAAATTTGATGCATCAACAAAAATTATGCAGATGTTTCTTGCCTCTATGGGTTTTTCCATTTCAGAAAATTATTACATGTTAATAATTTGACCATGTTCCAAACCAGTGTGCCACCTGTGTTTAATGGTGCTTTATGGTATTAACAGCATTTCTCTCTTGCTCTGCAGTTGAGTCATTATATGATCATCAATCGTTACTGAAACTTGCATCAATGACACCAAACCTGTCACTATATTATACCACAACACACAGCATTCAACATATTGCACGTAAACATAGAAACCATCTTCATCTTGTTGATATCAGATACGCTGAGTGCCAGTATAATGTAACATATGATGTTTCCTAACTTAAATGTATACTTTTAATACATTTCCAGTAAACATCTTTTACCCTTGTTACTACAAAATAAAATCAGAAGAAGTTTGTCACACTGGAAAAAAGCAGGTTTGGCTAATTATTGCTATAAGTTTTTTTTTTACTTCAAATACTTAAGTACATTTTAACATCAGAAAATTACTCTTGATACTTAAGTACAGTAATCAGATACTTTAAGACTTTTACTCAAGTAATATAATACTCAAGTATTGCTTGTATAAAGTACTTTATACAAGACTGCTGAGTGCTTGTCTCAGTAACATTCTGATTTGATTGTGAGTTTAACCACCACATTATAAGGACAATAGTGCCATCTATTGCACATAAGGAGAACTGCCAACATACATGCAGAGTTCAAACTAAACAAATGTGTTAAAGTTTTATTCTTTTCAGTTTCTTCTTGGTAGCCTTAATGATAGGAACATTACTAGCAGCAGCACTTGCATCCTATGCAGATTTTCCTCCATCAAGAAAAGCCTACAAAGTGAGTGGAAGTAAGCAGGTGTTGTATTTACCATGCTCTCTGCAGAATTACCACTTCAGTTGGAAATGCTCAGATGGTGACCTCTGCCTGATGTCCCCTACAGTCCTCCAGAGTCTTTTCTCAAATCTTAGCCACTTTCATGTTGAAGTGGAAGCAGGCTTGTGTAGTCTAGTGCATGCAGCCCTTATCAGTGTTAATGTTTTGCCTCCATCAATATAGACAGGTAGAAGTATGCTTGGCACTCTCCTGTGGACATCATTTTCCAGGTTCTATTTATGGAGAAGTAGGCCTACAGCCTCAGAACCTATTTTAGATATAATAGACTTTACATTTGCCTCAACAAATCAGACTTTTTAAACTGTGGCTTTCTGAGAGAGGATACTATAGCTTTGATTAAAGAGACAGGCAACAGGGATGATACGTTAGCATCAGTGTTGTATACTTCTTTATTATTTTGTTTGAAAGTATTACCCTGACAACTCACTGTCCCATACCTTCTTCTTTTTATACATTGCCAGTACAGTTAAAAGCAACACAGTAACTCATTCATCATGTCTACATTTAGGCCTGCTTATTATGGGATCAACTTTGAAAACCTGAACACAGTCTCTAAAAACAAAAATAAATGAAGGCCTATCAATGGGCAGCACATTTAAAATTAGTTGCATTTTTACAGTCTATCATACTATATAGCCAAGCCTTCTAGGCTAATTGTCACAGTAGGCTATAGTGCACAAATAAAAATTTTCATATGGCAAGCAAAATAGCAGCAGGAAAAGACATTATTACTTTCCCTAACGAACTATTCAAATTCTGTTTGGATGACTGCATCCTCAGATTCAGTTAGGGTCATGACAAGCCTTGCTTTGGTTTATTTGAACTCTTCCACAAACACTGTGATTGGGAATTCAAACTTGCCATGTCCATAAAGTCCGCCCAAACTTAAACAACGTGGAACTCCAAGCCACCGCTTTAGCTGTGTGCTTATCAGCCGTTCCAACTTTTCAACCTTGGTGATGGGGATCTCATACACAGTTGGTGGCCACAAGAGTCTTGGGAGTATGCCAGACTGAAAGCACCACAACTTTAGTTTTCCTGGCAACAAGATCTTGTTGATGCGCTCCATGTACATGCTGGTATAATTTTTTAGTTGTTCAAACTGATCGGCTTCTTTAAGCTTTGCATCATACCATCTCGCCAAGCTTTTTACTGGCATTTACACTGAAACAGTTGGGACAGGTGGTCCGCCAACATGAAATCTATGGTCTGTGACTTGGCGTTTCACAATGGAAATGCTTCTGCACTTACTGGGCTTTAACTTCATCCTTGCCCATGTTATATTTTGATGAAGTTTCTCCAGCAATCTCTTGGTGCAGTGGACAATTGTTGTGAGTGTTGTTAAATCGTCCATGTAGGCTCGAATTGGTGGTAACCTCTGATTACATTGAAGTCATTCTCCTCCCATGACCCATTTAGAGGCTCTGATAATGATCTCCGTTGCCATCGTGAAGGCCAATGGGGAGATGGTACACCCCGCCATTATGCCTACTTCTAACGGTTGCCAACTTGTGGTGAAGCCTTATGTTGTGAGGCAAAACTGTAGATCCTGGAAGTAGTGTTTCACTAGATTTGTAATTGTAGTCGGCACCTTGAAGAAATCAAAGGCAACCCACAAAACTGAATGAGGGACTGACCCATAGGCATTGGCCAGATCGAGGAACAAGACGTGGAGATCATTCCCTTCTTTCTTTGCAGTCTGGATTTGATGCCATATGATGCTGTTATGTTTAAGGCATCCCAAAAACCCTGCGATGCCAACCTTTTGGGTTGATGTGTCAATTAAGTGGTTTTGTTTTAAATACTTTGTCAGTCATTGTGCCAACACACTAAAAATATATTGTCTTCAATGTTCAGAAGGTTAATTTGGTGGAACTGTTAAATGGTGGTTGAGTTCTTTTCTTTTAGATTGAACACCCCTCCAGCTCTTCGCCAGGCTTTTGGGATGATTTGCTTGTCCCACGCCACTTTCATGTTTTTTCCACATGATTTTTAAAACATCTGGATCACTCTTGTAAACACTATACGGTACGCAGTTAGGGCCTGGTGCAGACGCCGATCTTGCCTTTTTCACTGCCTGATTCACCTCGCTCAGCTTGGGAGTACTGATATCATACTGATGTTGTGGGGGTAATATTGGAACGATCGATTCATCTTTTTTCTCATCAGTATGGTTTTCAGATGCTCTTCAACCTGGTCTTTTGATGTTTTCAGGGATCCACGCTTCTCCTTTGTGAATATGCCATGTACAAATTTAAAGGGGTCTTTGAAAAAATTGGTTCTGGCTTTTTCTTTCTTTTTCCGGCGCATCCATAGGCTTTCTGCTCAGCGGCGTTTTGAGAGCCTGTGCAATAGGTCCTCTTGAAGGAGGTTAATGTCTTCCCTTTCTTCTTTCTCCACAACTTTCTTAGCCGTCGCCTCTCTTTCACAAGCTGTTGGATTTCTTTCAGCCGACGGGACTTGGGGGCGGGAAGCATGCCTTTCTTTCTGACTTGCTCCTTCACTCCACATTTCTCCTCTCTGTAGCTGTAGATCAGGTCGCCCATTTTCTTCTCTGCCAATCCTTTGTTACTTAGGATAAGGCTTAAATCTGTATTGATGGTTTCCAACTTTTTGACTTTTTTAGACTTCGGCCATTCCACAGCCTACGTCCTTGCATGTTTTCTTTTTTGTGGTGGACTGTTTGTTGTCTTGGACTGATGATTCTGCCTGAACCTTCTTCCTCACCCCTTGGGGTGCTGATTCTCTGCTGACTGTGGGTTTCTTCCTGCTGCTGATTATCATCCGACTGATTTAACCTTCTTCTTGACAGAATCTGGTCAATGCGGGGCCCTAGGTTGGTGTTTTTTAGGCATTTTTTCCATCCTTGATGTACCTTAGGATTATGGGTGAATGTTATTTTTGCCCACATCCACAAACACAAGTTTGAAGAACATGTCCAGCAACTGGTTTCTCAAGAGTCTTGCTACTTCGTTTCTTCATTGTCATGTCCATTCCAAGGGTCATCACCGGGATGTCAGTCTGTGAGTGTTCTTGCGCCCCTGCTCTCGCAGACTCTAGGGGGTATTCTTTTTTTACTTTTCGTAATCAGATAAGATGTCTCTTTAAGGGTGACGGAGCCTGCTGCTATGGGCCCCGTTGGGGTCTATTTCCTCCTGTCAGCTGTCTCTCCATGCTGTCACACTGTCTTTCCCTTGTCGTCAGCTGCAGTTTCACAGCAGTTACTGGGTTTTCTTTTAGAATGATCAATAAAGCTAATAGAACTAGATGTTTCAATCCCTTTAGTAGGAAACTCTTGACATAATTGAATATAATTGGTTTTTCAGAAAAGTTGTTTGAGAATGGAACCAGTTGCAGAGTTCAAATTATACTTAGCTTTTTGAAGGTCAGTCAAAGTGTGTTGAGCGTAAGACTGCAACTTAACATTATTTCTATTATAAATGTATCTGTTGATTACTTTCTTGATTTAATCGTTTAGTCTATTAAATGTCGAAGTCAAATAGTCTAAAATATGCCATTTAACAATTACTTCAAGCTAGAGATGGTCCAATACCATTTTTTGCTTCCTGATACCTATTCTGATACCTGAACATGCGTATCGGCTGATACCAAGTACTGATCCGATACCAGTGTGTCATATATTTTATTATGTTTCAACAGTTGTATACTACTGTCCCTGTATGGATTTGATGATTTTTGATTTCTGTTTTGTCAGTCTGGCTCAGGTTAAAATCTTTGTAAAACATGAACAAACACAAAATACAAATATCACAGAACTTTCTTTTATCATTTCAGTTATAACGAAAAAATAAACTACTTTAACGTAGATTTTTCTTTCTTTTTTTTTTTTACGTGGTATCGGATCGGTGTATAAACTCCAGTACTTCCCAATACAAGCGCTTTAGGCAGATGTTCCAATACCGGAACATTTCTACTTCAAGCCCAAAGTGATGCTTTCAATTTGCTTGTTTTGTCCGACCAACAGTCTAAATCCTAAAGAAAATCAATTTACTGTCATACACTATGTGACAAAAACAGCAAATCTTCACAGCAAAATCATCACATTTGAAAAGCTGGAATGTATTAAATGAGTAATTGATTAATATTTTAAAAAATAATACTATACATTTCAGCTGATGGCGCCTTTAGTACACCCAAGGTCACCTTTTCATCAGATAAAAACATGCTCATACAGATGAAATAGCGAGACATGTCAAAGACACACGATGGAACAAGAGACATGTGACACAGGGGGATTGAAGCAGCAGTACTGTTGTGGGAAGGGGAACACTGTGCATGATATAAATTATAGAGAGTAAGCCAGTTTTAAACAGGTTGGTTTTGAAGTGGATTTGAATGATGTTATGGTGTCGGACTGACGGATGTGTGGAGGCAGGGATTTCCAGAGCCTGGGAGCAGGGCAGTTGGAAGCCTATGAAGGTAAATATGGTGCAAATGTGAGAGAGCGTAGATGCGATGTGAGCACTTGTAGAATATGATTTGAGAGCTTGTAGAAAAAAATCTGTACTCGTAGATGCGATGTGAGCGCTTGTAGAATATGATTTGAGAGCTTGTAGAAAATAATCTGTACTTGTATTTTTTTTTTTTCCACTTCAGTAACTTTTCCAGTACAACCACAACTCAGTGATTACAACCTCTCGAATCTGTCGCTGCAGCGTGCTCTCTCGCATCACACAGCGGCGAGTCTCCGCTCTCGACTTTTGCAACACTTCTTGCGATACATTTGGTGCAAAACTAATTTGTACCTGTGGACTTAGTCTGTGGAGCTCTGAGCCAACAGGACGGCCGGGGACAGCAGGGTTTCTATCACCAGATGAGGGACAGTGTTAGCTAACTAGCAGCCAGCCCGTATCTAAATAATTAAAAACCTTTTAATTATCTCAACACTTTTTAACAGTCCAACTGAAACACTGGCGGTGAGCTCCAGGTCCTGCAGCCATGGACGGACCGCTGCATTGGGGCTCGGCCAGCGTGGAAACATCGCTAGAAAGCTCCGCTGCCGACCTCGACCTGATCTGATCGCCATCGGGACACGGAGAGCTCCAGACCCGGTAGCAGTGGCACAACCCCCCTGGAGCTCACCGCCAGTGTTGGTGGAATAGAAAGCTAGCGTTAGCAAACTAACCAACCAGCCCGCAATAAATAAATATAATTTAATTTAAAAACAAGGCATTATATACCACTGATGGCGGTCCGTCCGCGGCTGCAGGACCTGGAGCTCACCACCAGTGTTTCAGTTGGACTGTTAAAAGTGTTAGGATAACTAAAATGTATTTATAAGCGAGGTTAGTTCGCTAAACTAGCTTGCCAGAGCCCAGAGCTCCACAGACTAAGTCCACAGGTACAAATTAGTTTTGCACCTAATGTATCGCAAGAAGTGTTGCAAAAGTCGAGAGCGCAGACTCGCCGCTGTGTGATGCGAGAGAGCATGCTGCAGCGACAGATTCGAGAGGTTGTAATCACTGAGTTGTGGTTGTACTGGAAAAGTGACTGAAGTGGGAAAAAATAAATAAATACGAGTACAGATTTTTTTCTACAAGCTCTCAAATCATATTCTACAAGTGCTCACATCGCATCTACGCTCTCTCACTATGCACCATATTTACCTTCATAGAAGCCCTCCCACCAGAGATGGCAAAAGTACTGACTTACCGTACTCAAGTAGAAGTACAGATACTTGTGTTAAAAAATACTCTGGTAAAAGTGGAAGTACTGATTTAACTTCTTTACTCAAGTAAAAGTAACAAGGCTACATTTTAAATGGATGTCTGCCAATGGGCCTAAAACATCCCATATATGATTATTGTGACAGAGACTGGGACTCCAGGTTAATAAGATTCTAACTGAGCAGCAAGAAATGAATTCAGTTGTGATTCTGTGAGAATTCACAGATGTAGTTTCTCTTTTTTAATCTTCTCCTTAACATTTAAAGGAATCTACATGTATGTGTGTGGGCTCAGATATGGCTTCTGGAAAGAAAATAAAGGATAAAATATGAATGACTAAACTGACATTAATTAAGAAGTTCCCTATATTTTAGAATTACGCAGCACATTGGCCAGGAGTCATTCTTGATGCATAGTCTACTATCTCAAACATCTCTCTCAGATAAGGACGAGGATAATCTAACAAACTGTCTCGTAGTGGTGCATCAAGTGCAACGTACAGTAGCCTACTGTATTGACACTTAGATTGGATTTGGAATTAATGACACAAACAATAATAATGGTAACTTAAGTGAAATGATTTGGAACTTGTTAGCGAGGACTAGATTAGGACTGGATTTAAATCTGATTCTGGTTTGCAAATTTGGCCCAGGTGTGTCTGTTAAAACACAGACGGAGACAACTTCTCTCTGTTGATGCTTTATTACAATCAAGCATGAGTACAAACACGAGCGTGGGTAGCTATGTGTGTGTGTGTGTGTGTGTGTGTGTGTGTGTGTGTGTGTGTGTGTGTGTGCAAATAGATAAATAACATTGTGAAGGCTACCATACACAATGCAAATAGGAATCATATATGCTAGCAAATAATAACAATAAACCCACTATTTCATTATCTTAATGCAGTGTGACTGTAGCATGTAAATAATGCACCTAAAATACAAACGTGAGCAAGCTGGCGTTCAACAATCGCCATTATGAATCAACAGCCAGGTGTAACCTAGGTAACAGATGAAGCAAATATTATCATTTGTGATATTAAATCACAAATGATGCATCTTTCCTAACGTAGTAAGGTTAACAATGAGCTACAAACTGATTTTTATCAAAACGAGCCGTCCTCCAACCTGGAGAAATAAGATTGGTCACTAGCAGCAGCCGGCGGTGCTTAGACGTCTATAAACTACAACACGACACAAAAATATCTATTCATTTAATGATTAAATAAAGTTGCGTCTTCAAACTTATGTTTTAACAGTAAGTGATGTAGTACAACTAGGAGGAGACAAGTTATAATTAAGCTAAGACTAGAATATCTTTCCTATTTTGCTCACGTTTATAAATCCTTGAGCACGGATTGTTATGAATCCTTTTCTCAGCTGACCCCAGGGGGAGTTCCGTACTTTTTCTTTTCTCTCACTTCTCTCTCCGTGTGGCGCGCGCGCCCGCTCGCGGTGTGAGGCGCGTCCACACTATTCTCCGACATGACGACCTTTTGTACAAAACTAAAGTAACGAGTCAATTTTGTAAAATGTAAGGAGTAGAAAGTACCAATATTTGTGTTAAAATGTAAGGAGTAAAAGTAAAAAGTCGCCAATATCTGAAAAATCTACTTGAGTACAGTAACAAAGTTACTTCGTTACTTCCCATCTCTTTCTCCCACCCACGGTGCAGAGGCGTGCGATTTGGATGGGTTAGGAGACCAACAGACAATGAGCGCAGAGAGCATGAGGAGTGTAATCCTGGAGGAGATCAGAGATGTAGGTTGGGGCTAAGTTGTGGAGGGCTTTGAAAGTGAGCAAAAAGTTTTTGTAATTATTCAGGTATTAAACAGACAGATAGTGTCGCTGGATGAGAACGGGGGTGCAGTGGGAACAAGACTTTGTGCTGGTAATAATCCGGGCAGCAGAGGTCTGAATGATTTGAAGCCTGGTAAGCAGTACAAGTAGTCAATATGGGAGGTAACAAAGGTGTGGACCAAGTGCTGGATTGAGATAGGCATGGTCACAGTCTAAAGATACTGTGAAGGTGGAAGAAAATTGTCCGGGTGATGTTTTTTATTTGAGGTGCACAGGAAAGGGTGCTGTCCAGGGTGACAGAGACTTGACAAAAAGAGCTGGAAAATTTTTTATTTTTGAATGTGTCTCAAGTGTTGTCTGCTATGACCTGTCTGTCTTGTGTCTCTCTTATTTATTGTCTCTGTGCATGGGTGATCAAACTAGCTGTCTAATCCCATCAACCGCAGACTGACATATCTTGCATCAGATTAGCTCTAGTAAGGGCGCTATCTCTTAAATTGTGTTGGCTCATACTTGTTCATCCCTGTTTACAGTAGATTTCCTTATTTGATCACATAAAATAAAATATATCAGCTTGACTCTAAAGACAGCTGAAGCCTTATATTACCTTCAGCTGAACTTAAAAATGCAGTTTAGCACTAAAGGCCTGTGGATTTTGCTACCCCGTCTCTTACACTGGAGTCACACTAGAGATTTCTTTACAGCCAGTATGAACAAAAAGAATGATGATCAATAACTCTTTCCTTGAACATAAGGGAAGAGTATTGTATTAGAATAGAAAAACTAAAATTAAACAAAATTATAGACACATTTGTTTGCCACTTTCAAGTTGTCTGCATTCTTTGCAGACAACATTAACAATTCATCAGTTTTTCCTTATTGAGTAAATATTGAACTTGAACTGGTTAGGTAAAGGACACTTGAATGACTCTTACTACTGCTGTGTACTATATCTAAGACCTTCACCTGCTGCCTTGCTAGTGTACCTTTTGAGCTTTTAAAAAATAAATTTGTAATTGCTTGTCAGCTTGTCAACAGCTCTGCTCCCTGTTCTTAGGTCATTTTCAGAAGGCTGTGAAACCACATTTATAAAGCCTATAACCTGGATGTTTCAGTAATTAATAATTATCGGCCCATACTGTAAACTAACCTCTATTTAGCAACTTTTTGGCCTCAATTACTTTCAAAAATACAGTCTTGAATTTGGCTTAATAAAATTGGGTCTGAGTATTGATTCTGGCAAGCTTTCAGTTCTAGGTCTACTGGACTTAGTTATTAGTTATTATTGCTGTGTTCAACATTGTTGACTGAGAATATTGCCAGACCGATTGGAAAACTAAATTAGTTTGTCTTCGTAAGGGATTATGCCAGCTAAAGATGTGAACAGATAATATCCATGTAATTCATATCAGATAAATGTCTCTGCTGTAAATACTACTTATGTAGAGCATACATTGTTGACTCTGATATAGATGTGTTCAACTAAATGGTATTGTTTTAGGGACTAGGTTATGGTGGTCTTAGTTAAGTTGGTTTAGGTTGTTATCAGACATTATGCGGGAGTGGGGGGCACACACAACTCACACACACAATAATGACACATATTTGCACTAGCTGTGCAGCTGGCCTGTGGTCTCGAAAAACTGTTTAGATTTTGTCCACTAGATGTCAGGGAACATCCAGATTTGAGAATGAATTAACTAGCATCCAGCTCTCAGTGACATCATACCTTTAAAGGTGATCTATTATGCTTTTCCGTATTTTCTGTCATATCCCTAATCTGATCTATGTCAACAGGGCTTTTTTAAATGTGGATGCCTGTATGGGTGTGTCTCCTATGTTTTTAGCATTAATATGTATGCAATAGTAGCATTTTTATTTGTGCATTTATTTTTATTTATTTATTTATAGCTTATAGATGGTTGGTACTTGACAAGGACTGCACTTAATTTTGTTGTACTTGTTAAAATGACAATAAAGATTTCGGATTTAATATTAAACGTAGCCATAACTACAAATGAGGTAAACATATTTTAGAGAAATCCCCGTCAGCTAAAACATTCAGATGTTACATAAGCCCGCCTTCTATGAATGGCCATCCGAGTGTTTATTTAAAAAAAAAAAAAAAAAGGCAATGTTGTTAAATTCTCCCCAATTCCGGGTCACATTATTACTCCAGAAACATTTCTGGTTATGTAGTTTTTGGTTTAAAAGCCTTTTATCTGCAATTTTTGACCGTAGAAAGTGCTGCTATTTTCTATTAGTGACCACTGCTAACTATAGTAGCGGTGTGCTGACACCTGGGAGACAGGTTTTCTTGGCTGCCAATGCTCTTAATTTCGGGCTGCATTACTGCTGAAACATGTTTGTTTGGGTAGTGTTTTGATCAGAAGCCTTTATCTGCAATTTTTGATGGTAGAAAGTACTGCTCCATTCTATTACACTCTAACATTAACCTATTGCTAACTATTAAGTAGCTGCATGCTAATGCCAAATAGGGCTGGGACGTTTCATTGATTACATAAATGCATTGATACATAATTTGCGTCGTCACATCTAAAAATTACATGTCTGCCTCCAGCAACGGCGTAAGTATGAATTCCTCGCAACAACACGTTGAGAAAAAGGCTTGCACATGGTTTTCTAAAATGTGGGAGCAATTTACTCTTGCCAACAACAACTTGGTAGACTGTAGATTTTGTAAAATGTTTCCTGAGTCAGGATAACAGCAGCAAAACACTGTAAGTTCTGCTCACCAATGTGTCTCCAGCTTCTCCCGTAGCTCACCTGTATACAGTATGTCCTGCACTGTCTTGAGTGGGAGGTAATCTGTGCTTCCCTCCCTCATCTGTAATTGCTAACCAGACCAGATTGTTTCAGATATCTTTATAACCTTTATAATGTCAGTTATAACGGTCCACATATTCAATTTTTTATTTTTTTTTACTGTGTATTCCTCCGGAAAGAGACTTGAAATGTTAATTTGTTTTATTGTAGGATTTATTTGATACATCTCACTTCATATGTTTCTAAAATTAAGATTAAAGGGAGAAGGGCGTGGATGTTAAACAAGAGCTTATTCATTATTTGACCTACTACTGTTGAAAAAAAGCAAATACAGGCTACTCTTTTTGCACATGCTCTGTTTATTTCAAGTTTTTATTTTTGTATTCCTGCTGAAAGTGACTTTATTTTGTTGTTGGATTGATAGCCTACATCTGGCATCAGGTTGCACTAAAAAATAATTTTACTTGAGCACTGCAGTGTTAAACAAAAGAGATTTGAACCTTATTGAAATTTGTTTTGTGTAAATTATTAATTGAGCAATTGGAAAATAATCGCTAATTGAAAAATTAATCGTTAGATTAGTTCGCTAATCGGAAAAATAATTGCTAGATTAATCATGTAAACGGTAATTATTTGGGACAGCCCTAATTCCAGATAGCTGTAATTTTGGTGGCCAATGTTATTGATTTCTTCCCAATTTCGGGTGACATTACTGCTGGGACATATCCGGTTGTGTAGTATTCCGTTTAGAAGCCTTTATTGGTGATTTTTGACAGTACAAAGTCCTGCTATAAACTCTGTGGCAGTGTCTCCAGCTGCTACTAGTGAAACAACAGCAGAGCTGAGATTCCAGGAGACTCGGAAATGCGGAAACACACTGGCTAATTAAAGCAGACTGGGCTTTGTTGGGAGGGGGGCTTAAAGAGACAGGCGTTACAGAGTGTCTCAGACTGAGGGTGACTACACCCGACTGTTAGTTTGAAAAAAATAAAATGTTTATTGAACATTTAGAGCATGCAAACATTTCTAGTACAAATGCAAAATACGAGGAGAAACCTGAAAATGCTTTATAATAGGTCACCTTTAACCTTTCAAATGTGATCAAACTAAAGAAAACTATAACATCTCGTCACTTCTTCAATTTAAATGCCTATCCCAGTGATTTTTAGATTTTTAAATTCAGTGTTCACTGCATACACTTATCACTGCATACCCTTACAATGGTATATAAAAACACAAAAACTCAAATGAACAGTTTCCAATAAAAATCAAATTAAAGGACCTCTCTAGTTTGAAGTTCTGATCCAGGTTAAGGTGTTAATTGCGGAATTGCTTTCTCTTGCTTTCTTTGTGCAGCAGCCACCAAAAGAGGGAGACATAACATTAGAAATAAAGAAAAAATATTAGCTCCACAACTGAAACCCCCACATACTATGTCTCATTCGGTTACTCATTTCCCAGTATAAGCTCTGTATACCATTATGTTTATAGTTCAAATCAGTTTGCAGATTATTAGATATGTTCATATGTTGTTGTTTTTTTATTTGCAGAGTACATAGCGGTTGTAACACTCTAAAATGTTGGCTCTTCTTTGTTTTCTTGGCAATCTCTTAGCAAATGCAATGCCTTCTAACTTAGTTTGAAGTTCGTGAGTATAAAGCTGACACAAAGAGTCATATGTGACTGTAGTCAGAAGATGGCAATGGTGTCAGGTTATTGTTTGGCTGTCAGTGTTGGTGGCCTGGACAGGCAGCGGCTCTGCAGTAAGCAGGGCTCCTTTCTGCCTGTTGGAGATCTTGTACTGGCTGCTTGAGTCCGCCCTAAGCCGCTCTCCCCACGCAGGGCTCCCTTCACCAGCGTTCACCTAAATCTGTCACACAGATTTGACACTGCGTCACTTGGAATGCTCTCTGAAATGACATGTATATAATGTGGAATATTGTGCACATTTACAGCCTGGACTTCCCTTAGAGCATTAACGGTTTTCTTGTTTTTTTTTTGTTTTTTTTTCTTGTTGGGAAAATAAGACTTAAGTTAAACTCATTTTTTTTAATTCTACTACTACTATTAATGTAAATTGTTTTTTTATGTTTAGGCCTAACATGTTAAAATGCAGTTTACTGTTAACTTTAACTTATTTTGAATCCTTAAATAAAAACATTCAATTTGTAAAAACAACATATTTCCTAATCAGGGGAGGGGGGTGGAGTTGGAGGTTAATTGTTTGGGTTTAATTAGCTGTTAAAGACCAGTTCACAGTGTTACCATATGGGGACTTTTACCAACTGAATGTTGTATTTACAGTTCTGCGGCCAGTCAAAATTTTGCCGTCAAACATTCGGCATATTAAGGCCATAAACCTAACAACCCAAATCAGCTCAAATTAGGCTCAGCTATTTATGCGTGAGGAAGACCTCTAAATGCTGTCTCGTATCTTTTTAACAGTGAGAAAACATTTTACACTGATCCTGATTTTTAGAATAGATTAATTTCAACTTCCTATTTCAGATAAGTGGTGTATAGAAATGTATTTTTTTTTTGTACAAATGAAACCAAAATGTTCAGGGAACAAAATTAATTATAAAAATCCACTAATATATTGAGCTGCAGATTATATTAACATGTTACATCTTGTTAATGTTTAATGCATATATACAGTGTACACTTTTCTATTTTATGTTTCATTACTGTTTTTGTTGAATCACATTTTCACAGGTAACGTGCAGACGTAATATTAATTATATACTTGGTTTTATTATTTGACAATGTCAGTCTCCACTCAGCAGCATATATTTACACACTGTTCCCCTTTTGAAAGCTAAGTTTTTTAGTTGTTATTTGTAGTAATTATTTCTGAATATACTTTCTATACATAAGAAGCTCTTTGCCTATTCAATCTTATGTATCCAGCCATTTGCCTCTGTCTGCAACCAGTGACGTTCCTCGATAAGAAGTTCAGCCTAGAGAAAGTTCGGCATTAGCAACAGAGACCAGACAGTGGACTGAGTGTCCATCACCCTGGGTTCACTTCTTTCCCTCATACGACGTTCACTCTGTGGCTTTCTTCTGCAGTATTAACTGGATAAAGTGGTAGCAACTGGCCTTGGTGGCCAGTAAGGAGGATTTTTTTTTTCTCCTCATCTGGTGTGGCATTGCCTGTTTGTATTGTGCAAAGTTGCTTGAAACTGGGTTGTGGTTTAGGGTTCTCAATGCATAAAGTCCCAGGTTTAAAAATAAGTCACGCTAGGGATTTCTTTACAAGTAATGCAGTAATTAACAGAGTGCTATGTGATATAATGATGTTTGTCTACATATACTGTATATGTGTTAGCTATTAGCCGTTTTTGTTTTTAAAAACTCTAATGTTTGTGTCCCCAGCAGGCCTAAGGGGATCATTGTGATTCACTTATCCATATGTAAATGAGAAGCCATGGACGTCTGCTCCTTTGGGAATCTCCACCCCTTTGAAAAGAAAATAGAGGTTAAAAATCTGCTAAACGAGTTAGCAGCAACCAGGACCCCTCTCTTCCACAGGTAATGAGTTTGATTAATTTTTGACCTTTGGAAACTTTTCACTCCTTTTTAAACCTTTTTTTCTCCCCTTTCTGGCTAATAAGAAGCTACAGGGTTTTACACTGAGGACAAGAGGAGCACATACTTTGCACATGATATTACAGGTACACAGAGGCCATAGTAAAAATGGCAATTATATTTTATATCATCAGCATTTTTTCAATATGTTTTTACAATGTTTGAGATACTTTCTTGACTTAAAGGACGGCAAAATGTTGGCCTATAAATAATAATGCATGGGATGCTTATTTTCTCACACAGGTGTTTAGAGATCCTCTCTCTGATAAATCATGATTTGTAAACTTTCCCATAGACAGCAGTGACAGGTTTCCTCTGATAATGTAGAAATATGGGGAAAGAGAGGGCTGGGTTTAAGTAGAGCTTTGATTTAGAGCAGAGAGATGCAGCATCTCTCCTTTCCAGAGGAGGCCCTCCTGGGTTTGATTTAATTCTCTGCTTGCACTATTAAAAAGGCCTTCTACTCTCTTCACTGTATGCACCTTGCTGTCATAACTGGCACAAAATCATTTATCAATGCCGCTTGTAGGCAGCGCGACTAAGGCCTTTCACAGTGTATATATTTTTTTTCCATTATTGATTGTGTATGTAATTCATGAAGAAGTACAAAGATGGGTCTCCTCCTGTGTTGGAATGACCATATTAGGCCAGTAGATGACGGAACCTTTTCTGCTTCATCTACAAATCCATATAACAATCATCATTCCTGCTGGAATGGAAACTTGTTGTTGAAATGCTTTTTTATTTCACTGTTGTCTTACTGGCAGCTGAACTCAACAATAATTCTGTGCTGGACTTAAGACAAGCCTTATTTGGTGCAATAAACGGAAAGGCAGTGAATGTCAGTGTCCCCCTTTGTTGTTTAATTTATTTTTTTTCAAAGTGATGGGAGGTGTCCTTGCTGTGAGAGTTAGTCATTGATGTGGCTATAGTTAGTCCATCCCCTGCAGCGACTGTCTGTAGGAGATGCTACTTCCTCTCTCCTGCTCGTTCATGGCATCCTTTGCCCAGAATGATCACCTCTCTTGGTCTCTTTGGCTGCATTTTGTATGGGGGTGGGTGCACTTGATCGAGAACAAAAGATATAAGTGTAAAGTATAGCAAAGCTGCAGTTCCAAGAATCACACTGCTCTGGGGTCAAACAAAGTCCTGTAACCTTCTCAACAAAGCCAGCTCTCATGAGACTCATACTGCTGGGAGATCAGTGAGTCTGCATCTTTTTAGTGTTGAATTAGAAGTTGTGTACACGTTGCATAACAACCCTTTGGCCCTTATAATACTTTTAATGGGCTTAACAATATAAAAAAGTTGTTGTTTTATATATATATATATATATATATATATATATATATATATATATATATATATATATATATATATATATATATATATATATATATATAAATATCTGTGACTCCAGCAGTTTTCTACTAATTGTTTCTTGCAATAGGCTTACAGACCCACTTATGTACATTACTTGCTGGATTTTGTTGTGTATCATACACCGTATATGTCTAAATCTTTCTGATGATAGGCTACAGGAATTATACTAAAGTTTATTTAAAAAGGAAAGGGCAGACAAGAATTAGACAAAGAATACATTGTAAAAGAATAGGTAGTGTAATTGCTGGATGTTGATTTTATCCGTTGAACAATCTTCATTTGTTATATTCAGCGTTATAATAATACTAAATTGTTTCATCAACAACTTACTAATGGTCTTATCAGCAATTGACTATCCCTCTGCTCAATAGGCTTAAGGTAAATGGAAAGAATCTATTACAGGCTGAGAGTCCTTTATCTCAGCTGTCTTAAATATTGACATTTACAGTAATTTGTCCCCATTTTCTATTGATTTCTTGTTTTGCTTTCAGTTTACTCTGTAAACAGGGTAAATAATGACAGATTTGATCAACGCTCTTTTCAGAGATGATCTACACCTTGCTGGCTGTGCTGTGACATAGTTCACTCATTAGATTAGATTCAACTTTATTGTCATTGTGCAGAGTACAAGTTCAAAGACAACAAAATTAAGTTTGTGTCCAACCAGAAGTGCAAAAAAAGCAGAAAAGTGCAATGTGATACAAGTATAGACAGGACAAGAGATATAGTGCAGTGAAGACAGTAGGGTACAGTTTGTTTACAGAAGGTGGTTTAAAGTATATAAATTAAATATAAATATGTGCAGTGTATTAATTATAGCAGAATATATGGCTATAATATATGTAATATGAACTATGTATGTGCAAAAGATATTCAGTATGAAATAGACAGATATGTACAGAACAGCTATGTGCATTGTGGTAACGGTATCATTGTAGCACAGTAACATTAGAGTAGAACAAGTGAATGTGCAGGATGAATAGTATGAAGAGCAGTAGAATATGGCTGTGTATAAGTGTAGTTACAGTACATACATTTGTATATAATTAAATAGAACATTATGGGTTGGGTTGGGGGCTTAGATGGATGCAGAGCTAGAGTTAGGTTGGGTGATAGCCGCAGGAAAGAAGCTTCCTCTGAACCTGCTGGTTTGGGTGCGGAGAGACCTGTAACGCCTTCCGGAGGGGAGTGGGGTGAACACTCTGTGGTTGAGGTGAGAACAGTCTTTTGATGATGAGTAGTTTTTGGTCGTAGGGAGCAGTTGCCTAATGAATTGGTATAACTAATGAAACTTCTGTAGAGTGGCGATTGCAGTTTTGATGAAGGCCAGGTCAGTGGTGACATCTCTTAGAAACAGTTTAGGCATGTTGTCAGTGCAGCAGAAAATCTGATTGAAACCAAGATATTGATCAGAGCTGGCAAGGTGTTTGTTATTATGCTAATTGTAGTTATTAGTCAGATGGAAGGTGGTGTGGCTTTTGCAGCAGCTTGTTGGGTTCAGAGAAACAATCCCTGGCAGAAACAAGAAACCAAGAAATGTTTGCAGAATTTTACAAAGCAAGTAAGCTGGCCTGCAATTATGTTCAAGGGCTACATTTTAACTGGCATTATTTGAGTTTAGGTAAAAAGACTTTTCACTTATCACCTTATGTATCCTATTATGATTGCAAATCCCTATAATCCACCAATAATATTATATTTTTTGATCATGCATATTATTACACTAAAATAATTACTCTTCTAGAGTTAAACTGGAAAGTTTTCAACTCCAGTATTTATTTTGAAGATCTGTGCCCAAAACTATGATGTCTTTTCTTGGTTTTATCACTTCTATATCACCGTCTGGAATGCCTTGGTAAGCCTGTCCTCCAAGGGCTACTATATAGCTCTCTCTGCAGGCTTTGTACAGGATGAAGAAGTCATAATCCTCAAACAGACTTAAATTCCTCCAGAAAGGCTCTTGATCCTGAATCCACTCATTTTCTTCAAACAACTTGGCCCAAAAGAGAAGGGATATTTGGGCATAGCTGAAATCCTTGATTGAAATCTGCTACAAGTGGGCACAGACACACGTGTGCGTCGATACACACACGCACACGCACATGCACATGCACATTCACAAACAATCCCCACACACATACATACATGCACATACACCTCCCAAGCCGTCGCCTGCTGTCGGTGAAAGCCTGGACCAGGTTGTTGAGAGGGTTTCTCTGAGCTCTTATTAAAAGGTAAACTTCTCTAAGGCCAGGGAATCATGTCAATCACAGGTTGTGTTTTCGCACCGAGCCCAAAGCCTGCTCTCTCCACCCTGTCAGACGCTGTTATCACTCTCAAAGCCATATCAGAATGCTGTTTGTTCTGCGCTTTAGTTTCACCCACACAGCGGATTCAAAAAGGTACAGGTCTATTTGATAGTGTATATTTCATTGCCGGAGAGAGACTGTGTTTGTCTTGCTGTGTTTGTCAGCTCATATTTGAGCTGAGGGTTCCTATTAAAACTAAACACCATATCAGAGGAATATTGCCACCGCCAGGCTCTTTTAAATCGCATATTGAGCCCATGGAGTGTGGAAGCAATTTAGTTGTAGCATAGTTTATGTCTGTGCTTGTGATGTTTCTATTTACTCTTCATTCTCATTTATTTACACAGTAGCCTCCCTCTACATATTTCATATGCTGTAGAAAAATACTTTATTATATTGTTTCTAATTTCCTGAAATATTACCTTGTTTGCAATTTCACTTATTTAATAAATCCCTATGAGAATATGGCTATTTTCATTGAGCAGCACTGTTTAAGTCCTCAAAGTTATAAAGTCAGCTAAGACTTAAAAACTTCATGCATACACTTTAATGCTTGAGATGTTGTATCAGTCAGACAAGATGCAGCTCAGACAGCAGCACCACCAAAAGTGTCAGGTGTGTTTCTTTTTTGGAGAACTCTGAATCCACCACCTTAAGAGCTTACTGGGATATGACTGGAATCGACATTTGTCATTGGTTAATTCAAAAATTCAATAAAACAGTATTATATTTAACTGGAATTATGTCAACGTGGGATGATCATATCATGTTACTCCTAATTTTTACTACATTATGTTGTACGAACTGACTCAAGACAAACTACATACAAACAACACATGGATTCCTTTTGTTCCACACATTTTGTCTGCGTAGCAGTGGTCGCTGAACACCAATTTAATTGATTTACATGTGGTTTTGCATACAGCTGCCATATTGTGATATATATCTTAAAGTGCCCATATTATGCTCATTTTCGGGTTCATAATTGTATTTTGAGGTTGTACCAGAATAGGTTTACATGGTTTAAGTTTCAAAAAACTCCATATTTTTGTTGTTCTGCACATTGCTGCAGCTCTTCTTTTCACCCTGTGTGTTGGTTCTCTGTTTTAGCTACAGAGTGAGACATCACATTTTGTTGGGAGTCGCACATGTGCAGTGACTAAGTACTGTGCTACTAGCTTGAAGCTAACGTTGCTAGCGGTTAGCCACCTCATTCTCAATGGCAAAACACTGCAACACCACACATGAGTTCACCTTAATCTACAAAAGAAATTGTATAGAACTACTTAAATGTCCCACGTCTGTCTCCCAGCTAATCCTGCCTTGTACTGACCTATGTTGGCAAAACAGCTAGCTGATGTGACATTAGCCAAGGTGGTTGGCACACACCAAATGTTTCGGCCAAATATGTACACGGCCCTGCCGATACTGACCAGCTCACCCGTAGACTGAAAGCAGGATACATTCAGAAACCCGTGTCTCACTCAAAACAGCATAGGTGTTTTTTTTCCCAAGTTTGTATGCGTGTGGGAGCACCAAAGACACAAAATACACCCCAAATCTCAGAAAGTGTTTTTTTTTAATAATATGGGCACTTTAATTAGTCTGGCTTTCTCCAGACCAAGCCAAGCTCAGTAGATTTGAGATTGAGCATTGGTCTGCTGAGTCTGCTCTGTATTTTCTATGCACAAGAGTTGGGACCAACGGACATAGTTCAAATGACTCTGTCAAATTTGAAAGTCCTTCAACCAATCAGACCAACGATCCGGATGACGTAGAAGCGACAGCGGCATCAACAGGTTTACTGCGCATTGGTGGTGTTTGGTGGCCGCTATATTGAATTTAAACAAGAAGCACATGGTCGCTTCTATTGTCATCATGTTAAACCCTCCAAAAGCGCGCCAGGTAGATAACCCAGTTTGTGATTGGTTCCCACAAAATTGTAAACTGAAGGAGGAGAATTAAACATGCAAGTTTCCAGACCGAGCTGCAAGGCGAAATCAAATTGCCAGCAGAGTGGGCGGGGTTTACCCAGTCTACACTTTAATAGCATCTAATATTTTTATTCAACTGCATTTGTGTAATAATAATTTGGATGTTTGTTAATGTCAATGTTTGCTGATATTTAATAATCACTGTCCAAATTTGTATTTCAAGCATTTGAGGTTAGTTTTTGAAATTACAGTAGAATTAATTTATAGATTTTTGTCATATAAAATGCGAACAAGCGTCAGGTTTTTCCAATATTATCAAATTAATCTACTGTTATGTAGCAATATTTTCCAATATAAATGTATAGCTTTTTGGATAGAGAAAATCCATTAATCCTGTAAATTCTATGAAGAATACCTGGCCTGGAATAGGGAAATGTCCCAGTTTCTATAACTCTTTAAACGTACATATTGATTTTCTCATCAAAATCCCTTTTATCTAGATAATAGGCTACAAATCATGTACGTGTTATACTACTAGGGTCAATTCATTACTGTATATACCTGCTAAATCCTCCTCATTCACCCATTGATGGATGAGGAAAACAAAAGTGAAGCAGTGAGGCTATTCCGGTCATTAGTAAGTTTGCTGGACAAACTGCAGGAGTGTGGCTGGGGAAATAAAAAGGTACTTGCACTAGTATTGACCTTGTTGCTGGACTTACTGCTGTTTGCTCTGAGGCCAACCCTCCATCACTCTCTCACACACACACACACACACACACACACACACACACACACACACACACACACACACACACACACACACACACACACACACATACACAATTTTGCATGCATGACAGAGAGAAATATATTGAGTGATGAAAGATGAAAAGATTATTGGGTTTCCAATATTGTCAGGCAGTCTTGGAGGCAGTTTTACATAGTTGTGTAACAACAACAAAAACAAGCAGGCAGATTTAAACAAAGTAATTATAAACGCATGAACAAACTCCGTTAATCTTTCATTGAAGACACATTTGATTTCATAAATGCATTTTTAGTTGTTCCTATGCTGCTGGAAAACAGACAATAAAGAGGAACAAAAACAAAACACTTAAATCTGTTCATTAGTATTGCAAATGGTAGTGTACTCCTGTCTGTTCAAGAATCTATATCTATAAATGAAAAACATTTCAAGAAGGTTTGTGATAGAACGCCGTGTAAACAACCCATTACTGCAACTCTGGCTGATTAACATATGATTGTAATTCATCATATCATGTGCAGCTGGTGACATCTTGCAGTAGCATTTATTTCATGTTGATACATGCCTTTGGTTCCTTTCTGACAACTCAAAACAAACAGATTGCAAGCTGTCGCTACATTTGCTCAAGATAAATGGGGAAATGAATTGGGAAATCAGGTGTGTCATGTGATTAGCACAATCATGCCTGAGATCCTTGTAGAATCATAGTAACTTATTTGAATAAACACAGACAGTGCAGACAGACTGTACCAATAGCCTGAACCATGTGAACAATCTACTGTATCATTTTATAGGACAGTATACTGTGTATAACCAAGCTTTGTCCTGGTAATATCAACATGAATGGTATTAAGTAATACCACCGTGACCTTGTATAAATCAAATGTCACCCTTTATCAGTTCACTATTTAAATGAAGAACTACATAATAACACCCTGTCTAAATCCCCCTAAGCATCAATTTCTGCACTATACAATATGTTCTGTAAAAAAAAGTTTCCATATCGTCGCATATTACAAAATGTATATGCTGATACCGATATGTCTGTGATAGGCTAATATTGGTTGACCTTAATATTTGTATCCAGATAATTATACTATAGCCTGCCTACTTTTGGATTTTTGACAATTATGTGATTTTGATATTTAAGAGTTTACAAAAAATCAATAACAGGATGTATGTTTTAAAAAAATAAGCAATTATTTTACACAAGCTTTAATTACATTTGTTTATCTAAAGAAGTGCACCAAACTTATGTACTGAATGCTACCTTTTTAACAGTTACAAAGAAATAAACATTTGATCTCTGATGGGCAAACTATGTAATGAGATATACTTGTAATTTATGTAATGTAAAATCATGATATATAATGATATATCTGTGATTAGCTCATATTTTTCTTAGCTGAATGATAAACAGACCTTGATTTTTTTAGTTTTTTTATGATGAAAGTTAAAAATGTAAAACGTCAAACTCTTATCAATTATATAACTTAATATACTCAACCTGAAATTTTGGTGAAAAACTGAATTAGCATTTCAAGCTTTGCTCTTCAAGAACATTGTGAAATAACTGCTGAAATGAAAGTGAACTGATATGGCGACTTCTTAATTACAATTGTTAGGGTGTTTGATACCCATAATTTGCATCATCGAAGAATAGAAAGATTTCTAATTATAGAGCCAAACCTTCCAGTAGTCAGTCACGTATGGTGCTTACGTACAGTACATATCTCCTTTACATCTTGAATTTTTTTAAGACAGAAGTGATAAGGTTGATTTAAAACTGTGCTGCCTACCAAATCCCATTTGACCTGCACACTGCTTGACTTGGCAATGTGGGAATTTGAGTGGTATCACTGGGGATTGGCAGTGCAGCTCTGTTGTGCAGCAGTCTCCGGATAGTAATGGGACGCAGTCACCAGGGAACTCCTTTTGAGTGTGTGTGTGTACTGAGGGAAAACTGACATAACTGTGAGCAGAAAAGAGAGGAGAGAGATTTAAACGAGTGAGCAATAGTGAAGGAAATAGAGTGTTTGTATGGTCTTCTCTGCCACTGAAGTTATAAAATGGGAACATATTTCTCCCCTGACAGCTACAGTAGATCTAACCCCCTGTGTTGTGCTGCGTATGATGTTGTGCGGTGTAGAGTTGGACCGCGGGGGTGTCCCAAAGGCTTGTTGTTGCTTGTCAGAGATTAGATTGAACCAAGCGGCTCTGGTTCATGCTCTTGCCTGAGAGAAGCTAGAACTCCCTGTAACTGACCACAACCTCTGAGCTTTGTTCTGTATTAGTTTATCCAGATTTATATCCCATTGTAGAATGAAAACTATGTTATTTCCAAATAGGTACAACCCTGGGGGCTTTCATAGCCTACTGTTGAATATGTGTTAAATGTGGTACACTCTATACTGGTGCATGTATGGCCATTGGGAATGAAGAAAAAGGCTGTACTTGTTTCAACATTTCAACCTAATCCTTCAGATAATTTCTTATTTCATGCATTTCTCATTATTCTGCTTGGTGATTTTAAAGCTTGTTTCCAACAACTGCTGAAAAGATCAGCTGTATGTTGTTGGCAAGAGACTAAATGGAAGGCCTACTCACCAAACATCATTAGACAAAGTGATGACAAACTTAAGTTTAGTTAACTTAAGTGGGTGTGAATTAGTTTAAGCTTTTATGTGTTAGACATTGTGTCAGGGAAGTTAGTTTGTGTGTTATGGGTAATAAAATATTCGTTGAAATGTCTCCATACAAGTTGATTTTTTTTATATGTGATGTGAACTTCTCGCAGTGTAGATAGATGGACGTTGCACAGAGGAAGTACTTGTTCGTCATGTCAATTCCAGCCACAACAATGTGACAGGAACACAGTGAAGTCATTGATTTTCCTTCGTCAGCTGGGGGAGGTGCTCTAACGACTATTAGAGGTGTGAAGAAAAAGGGCCTTGCACTTGATGTTTAACATCAATACTTCCCAAAAAATGTAAATGCAGAATGTGTACTTAGTTTGCCAAATTCACAAGTTTACAATTATTGTACCCAAAAATCCCCTTAATAAATTCAATACATCTTAAAAAAACTGTAAATACTCTTAAGGGCTTTGGGGAATTGTATTTCATGATTGCCCTTAGACTGTACACTATAATTGTGTAGTAATAGAGATTTTTTTAGAAATCACCCCCTTTTTCTGTAATAATCAATTTGATGCATTCTTGTCTGCTCTGTGAGAGAAGAGGTTAGCTGTCCCCCTTAGTTTTAGACAGAAGGTTTAAGGAGGGATCCTCTGAAGGCATATGTCAGTGAGGTAAAGAGCGCTGACAGCCATACGTCATCTCTGCCTGGTGCAGGCCTCTGTATTTAAAAGAGTACGGCAGTCAAAAGCCCATAAAAGTGAGTGACTCCTCTGAAGCCACTGCATGCAGGGAGGAGAGTCAATGTGAAAAAGGGGAGATAATGTGCTCACTCACTAATGGGCACCCGACTAGACACAGGCTCATTTTTCACATCATGTCATCTGTAAGGTTTGAATAAAAGTAATGGCCACAATGAGCCTGGATCTCTCACAGCCATTATGGCTTTTGCTTCCTCACTTTTATTTGTGTTGACTTGTACAGTCGGAGGAGATGACAGTCTCTGGGCCTGTGGATCAGTCAGAGTGATGATCTGCACTGCTCTCCTCTGCTGCTGACAGGTCCCTTCTCTCTGTCAGGCATGTGAGGCCAGAATGCCGCACTACGTCATATCAAATGCTGTAATCTGACAGAATAAAGGGATTTGCACACTGGGGACATCACAAACTCTGTCTTTTGTAATTTTCTGACAGAGACGGAAGGGGGAAATGAAGGGGTTTCTACAGTTCCATGTAGTAAGAATTAGTGTCAGTCAAAGTTAAGTGGCTATTTTAAGATAAATAGGAGAGGATTTCCGTGGCATGTTTTGGGGCATTGGGCTTTAAAAGACTATGCTAATGTGAGTAGATACTGATTGGTTGTTGGATGTTTTCATTTCCTGAACATTCTGAGTCGCAGGACAGAGCGTGTCTAAATATCCATTTTGAAAAGGTTAGTGTGTAATTAACGCTTAAATTCACTGCTACTGTCAACCATGTTCAGTTCAGAATTACAATAGATGCTCAGATCTTAAGCTTTTCCTCTTAAGCATACATTATGTACACTAACCTATACAAATGCATATAAATAATAATAATAATAATAATAATACTTGTTTGTGTGTTCTGTGTTAGTGTGTCTGGCCTCTTGCATAACGCAATCACTTAATGTATGTATAAAAGGTAAGAAAAAGCAGTAATATTTGATAACATAGTTTATGCTTCATCAATTACTTTTAAAATAAAGGACATTTTGTGTCTGCCCCTATAAAAATGGGAAGATGGATGAGAAAACAAGTGATTTCCTTATTAGGTTCAGGAGTCAAAGGCCTTCTTCCAGAGCTGTGAGCTTCAAGAGCCCTGAAGATTAAGACATATATTGGTTTCATGATGGAGGCCACAAAGTTCATTTTCAAAATAAAATAGAATATTACTCACAGTCCTTTTTAAAATTCAGATTGCCAGCTGACCTGTGACTTGGAAGTAGTGTATTACATTTTCAATGAGCTGCCGCTATGTCACCAGAAGGAACAATCCCATTTCTTGCTCTTCTGCCAGGACCAACCATAGTTTAAGGAAATAAACAAAGATACGGTAACATGTATTTTTACGCTCAGATTTTGCTTTTTCCTCTCACATCTCTTTTACGGCAACTGCATTATTCCGTTAATTCTTGAAAGCATTGGAACTGAGACGGATATCTGATTGTGAGCCCTACTGAGACAACACTGTAGTGAGGGAAAATGAAAACAGTCCTGCTTTGTAAGGCATGTGAAAATCTCCCACCGGTGATATTACAAGAGACACATGCACACAGCTCTGGCTGATTTTCATATATATTAAAATCACTACCTACTTTGGCATATGAAATTGTGCACACCGCTAAGGCCTAGGCTTACCATAGGAACTTCTGCTTCTCTTTGATTCAGATTTTACTCTCAATTCTCTGACCCTAAAAAAAGGTGGCCAATAATCTCATTCACACACTGTTTCCATCATAGACCCCCACGTACCCTACATAAGACCATAGAAGTAATATTGACATTAGTCAGCTGCATTTAAAGTTGCCTGTCATACACAAATATTATGAAAAGTTAACGCTTTCCTTCCAGCTATACACATTTATTGCTGCCAGTATGATAGAAATCTCCATTTAAAGCTTCCTACAGGACAATGGAAATCTGTTTGTACAGCTCTTGCACAGAAATATCAATATAATATTCCGTCCATATTCTAATTTTACTTCTCAGTACTGAGAGCTTTGTGATATTGGGAAGTATGCTGAGCATAATCAGTCAGTAGACCTGGTGGAGGGCTGCACCACACATGGTAATAAAGCCACAACTTCAGCATGGTGCAGCTCATTCCCATAGTAGCCCTCATCCAACCCCCATCTCCCTGCACCAATGCCTGCCTCATCACTCCACACAAAATATCCCACCCTTAATTGGTCTGTGCTCCTCCAACATGTTTGTAATGAAAAAAGCAGCACATAATTCTTAGTTTGTTGGCTGGCAGAGCCCAATTTACAAAAGTGGAGGTTGGTGATAAGCAGAGACAGTATGGCTGTGGAGTGCTCAGAACAATGAATCACCCCGCTGCCAGGGTTGAGCAGAATATAATTGAGTCCAACATCTCTGAGCACTTTCACCATAATTAATGATAATCTGTAACAGAGGAATCTGAGATTCCAGTTCACAGAACTGTTTAATTAGGCCCAGTAATGAAAGCACAGGCACTACAAGAATATGGCCGGCTTCATGATTAATGATTTGTGCTACTGAACACAAAAGTGCTGCACCGTTAACTCCAACGGATGCTGCTGTGTCTCCCTGGCATTTACAGAACACCAAAATACATATGGAGCTGTTTGCACCCTGTATATGAAACATGGTAAATACTGTTGTTTTTTTTTCTTATATGCGTATGCTCCTGTTTTTATTATTGCCTTCTCTGGATTAACTAAAACCTTTTTAGTTAACCTTTTCACCTTTTTAGTAAAATTATTTAAAAATGAACTGATTCATTTTTTCACATATTGAAAAGAGTTATAATTGTCTGTCCATGTATATTAATGTGTTGCACCGATCAGTGTTTACAGTTTGGTTTAGTACAATGTAAATGACCTAATGTACACCCTTTAAATTAAGTTATAAATTCCTATGATAGAAAGTAGATTTGTATGAGATTGATGAGTTGATATGTAGCATTTTAAAGGTAATATTAATTGTATTTATTAGGTTATAACAAGAAGGTATGCTTCAGTGAGATTAAATATTGTTATATGGAAACACTAAAATATGTTTAAACTGTCAGTGATGGTGTTGTGGCACACATTTCCAAACGGAACATAGTGACTGCATTTTTTGTGGCTGCGCAGCCAGTAAAACAACTACTTATTTATACTGTTGTGATAACACTGGTAAAAGAAAAAGAATGTGTAGTTCCATTCATTCAAGTCATAAAAATGGACATTGGAATTGAGGTTTTTTTTTACTTAAAAGTATGGATTACATTATTGAATGAAATGCTCCAGCTCCTGTTTGTGCCTTGCAGGCATCTTTGTGGTTATTACTTGGCAGGGTAGCCAGGGTTCTGCGACTTCATAACACAGCAGCAGGCAGGGCTTTGCAGTGGCTATGTGCTAGACTGGCTCCACTTTTTAAATGAATCTCATGAAATGCACAGTAATACAGTCATACTGTTACAGAAACAAAATAAGGTTTTTGTTTGGCATGAATTGGATTTCTACCCAGAATAAAAGCTATTAGTCACTCCCTGTCAATTTGTTGACTGCTTCCAATATGATGCCAGACCTCTGGTTCACACTTACTTGCTTATTTTAAAATGAATGCTTCCTTTGGTGAAAATTTGGTTTGGCAAATTAAAATCATTAATTAAATCATTTTATTCATCATACTTTTCAGTCAAATTTGGAAGTCTCCATCAAGCACACACACCTTCGGAAACATCAGTATGAAAGTGCAGAAGTTCAACCCTCATAAATCTATGACAAAACTTTCCAAAAATGATAGAGAGGACACAAAAAAGAGAAAGAAAAATTGATTTTTTTTTCTTCCTGAGAAAGAAATGACTGTACCGCACACTCTCTTGCCCTCCCATTCCCTATGTCTAAATCTTGTTTAGTTTTTAATTCTACAGTTTCTGACCTGGATCTGGCCATCGCTGCACATGAAAGAAATTACAAAAGCCTCTCAGTCACAGCAGCCCAGCTTCCTCTTGCACCACAGCATTTGTCATTGCCAAAACAGCAGAGTTTAATTAAGTGTTGTGAGCAGCCTAGTGAGAAACACACTTTAAATTAAACCTCTGAACATGCTGCTATTGGTTCTTTACCTTCTCAACAATCAGCAGGGTATACAGCATAAATTTCTATCTCTCAAGGGGGAATGCAGCTGCTGCACCTCTAGCGATTCATAAACGGCTTGCCTCCACAAGAGCAATCTCTATTACAGCACATTTCATTATAGCCCAGTTTGGAAGCAGCAAGCAGATGAATGTGATAATTAATGTCCCATCCCAACTAAACATTTTATTTACTCTTGATGAATTAACGGTTGTTATCAGGTACAAAAAAAAAGCATGTACTGTATGTCAGAGTTACAGTACATGGCACATTATCTTGAGGGATCAAGCAGTTCTTGGTGCAAGAGGAGGATTTAATTTGATCCCCTCTATATAATGGATTTTTTCAAGTTGGTAAGCATTTTGATTAAGTTATGCATTTATAAGAATGTGTTTTATTTATTTTGAAATGAATCCACAAATGAAACTTATCCTAGTAATATAAATAATAGACTGCTAGACTATTGATCATATGTCATCATTGTGTGTCGGTCATATATTGGTGACAAGTACATATATATATATATATATATATATATATCATGCCACAAAATATTTGTACTTACTATGAGGACATCTAATGGTTAAACCTGGTGATATTCAATAATTTTCATATTGTCAACAAATCTTATGAAAAGGCCAAAACCAACACATACAACAAGTATTGCCTGTTTAGCCAAAGCCTAAAGTAGTATATGCCATTGTAATAAAAATAACTAAATGAGTCACACCGTTGCACTGACTGACCTGTTCAATTCTTTCAAATTAACATGGCAGTTTATTTTGAGTGGAACCCACATACACCATCCTGGTGGTGAACATTTTAAGTAGTGCACCCAATCTATGGGAAAAAGTAGAAAAGGGTCCCCATCAATTGCACAATTTATTCCTGTTTGTGCATATTTGGTTAAGGAAATTGTATAGCCTTCTTCATAAATTATTTGATTAACTTAAAGTATATATTTTGTAATAAATGTTTGAAGATTCATGTATCAGAATCAACTTTATTTGCCAGGTATGAGGACACATAGGAGGAATTTTGCTTTGGATCAAATTGCTCACAATGCGCTTACTCATACAAAACAAACAATACATACACACAATAAATAGAAACACTATAGACAGGTTGATACAATAGTGCAATGAAGAGTGCAAAGTATGCAGGAGTAAATTATATAATAAAATATAAGTGTCACAGATCTGAAAGTTGGAACATATTGAGAGAAGGACTAACACACTATTGGTTTTAGTCTTTCATGAGATTTGTTGACAAAAACAAAAATATAGAATATCGCCAGCCATATCCTTTACGTTAAACGTATTGTCCATTCTTGTCTGTGTTTTTTGCATTAGAGCAAATGTTCTTGCAAGCTATTGTTTTTGCATCATTATTATTATTAGTTCTATACAACTCCATGCACTACGTATTCCTCCGCTCAGGTCAGGTGCACGGCTGCTCCTTAATGTATAGCTTTATTTATCAACGCAATCTATATAGAAGTTCCTAAGCAGGCTTAGTGGCGAAAAAAATACTCTTGTGCTCATACTGTATAACATGTAACAAGCCAATTCCTGGCACAAACACAGAGAGCAATCAAACTCAGCCCACATGAACCTTAAACAAAGGTGGAGGTACATTTTCTATCCGTGTTGGATGACATTTCCTTGTCCTCCCGTTGCTGCAGCTCCTACGTTTGAGTGATCAGACAGCCATTACAAGGTCCAGGTTTATTAGCGAGACCATATAGGCCCAAAGCTCACTGTGGTAGAGGGGTAATTCTCTACAAAGTGTGTCACGTTAACTCTGTTGACTGTTCCACACAACACCTGGTTGAGAGGACCTCTCACATCTGCAGCAGCCCTGTAAAGGAGCAGCGATGTCTGGAGCTCTCTGCAGTGTAACCACGAAGAAGCCCTGACATGCGTTTCATAGCTGGCTTGTTCATACTGCAGCAAGCAGTCACTTATACAATGAAGGTTCCAAGTGCTAAATTGGATGAAGCGTCTTGTCTGAAGTGTCTCCACTTCACTTACAGTATACTTAACATATATGAAAAAAACAAGTTAAACTTACAGTATAATAGAATATATAGGAAAACTGGTTATGTGTTAATTAGGAAATAGGCTTTGATCCAAGTTGACAATCCAAATTCTGTAATTATTTAAATGAAATCCTGCCATACTTGCAGTATTTGTATTTGACATGAGTCCTTTTCACATCACTGCCATTTTTCAGCAGCTAATTATAACTTATTTGATAGGAACAGTGTTATCAGTCCGATATAATAAATCTAAGATTAAAGGAAGCAGGATAACTTACTGGTTTCACAGTAACAACGTCATGCAAAATGTATTGGGGCCTATTAAGGTCAGAGTTGGATCTCTTTTATCATTGATCATTTAAGGATGCTCCTCTGCTCTTCCTCTTTGGAATGCCAAATGATATATGATCACTTCTACACCGCTAGTTAATGTACACTATTAGCTCTGTATTTAAACATGATAATGTAATTGATTCGCAAATTGATTTATTGATGTTAATTCAAGTGTTTCATGTATTAATCACAGTAAAGAAATTAATTTACTATATTTTATGAGCTGTTATGCGATCAACTAATGATATGAATTAATCAACTTTAATAAGAATTCCAACACTGTTGTTAAACTAATTTGTCACTTTGTTAGAGGGAGAATGAACAAGGGCCTTTTGATTTATAACACAACTGTACTGGACTATTTTAGGGAATTAGACTGCTTATTTCTTGGATTATAAACTTAGTTATCAGTTTATTAGGTAGACCTTTACAGTTTAATCCAGCCTCGCAATTAATTCTACCTTTTTGTCCTATCAAGATGTGAATTCCTATCACAGTTTAATACCAAATACTCTATCATAATGTTTTGTATAAAATTATTGAGAATGTGACACTGGCGGGTCCATTGTTTTAATCTGGATTGCAAGTTTTAATGACAAGCTGAATTTAAAGGGAATTGACCCAATCTCTGACCTGCATCTTTATTTGTTTACAATGTAAAACTTTACAATGCAGTAATAATAATAGTGTAACAGTTTTCAGTCTTTGAGTAAACACTGCAGTTGTTTTGCACTCCAGAGAACCATTTAAGTAGGTCATTAGGGGCTATGTCATGTCTTTAAAGTATTGATCTCTCCAGTCAATGGAAAAATAACAACCCGGTTATAAGCTACTTGTCCATAGCGATGGGCAACATAAATTATTTAAAAAGGGCAGATTCACTGCGGTCATGGAGCCATCAATCACAAGATATGGCAATGACAAAAAAGCTGTGCTTCACAGGTCCCTCCTATCTCCCCCCAGAACAATTCTATCAGCCAGGTGACTGTGAGGAGGCAGGATGACCTGATGTCACTCACATTGTTGCCTCTGCCTTTGAAGGGCGCCGCTCTCCTCTCGGCCCTGGAATGGGATGTCTAAATAGATTCTCTGTGTTTACCGCTGGCCTCTCTCCCAGTGCACACTTCAATTTGTCTAACAGTAGAATGTGTAGAGAAGAGTTGGAGTTTCCCAAACAATGGATGAATTTTTTATCAAATGGTTGAATTGAGTTGCAAGTGGCACAATATTTATTCATAGGTCTTAGTCAGAGATATTCCATTGAAAAGTAAGTGATACAACAAGTGTAAAGATTTACACATCCTATATTGTTCTTATCCTGTGTTAGCTATGATAAACAGGATTGATGAATCATGATTTACATGATATTTCATAGTCCTTCATGTTGTTTTATTGTTTAATATTCTCGCAACTATGCTCAGTCACAGATATGATCAATGATATGTGTGTGATATATCCCTATGGTATATGCTAGGTGTGGCATGGTTCACAAAACCCACGGTTCAGTTTGTATCACGGTTTTAGAGTCACAGTTTTCGGTTCTGTACGGTTCTTGTTATTGTTATTTTTTTTTCTTTTAATCCTCTCCACTAATATACTTTGGCATATGATATATAGCTTAATTATCCACAATGTAGGATACACTATTAAAAAATGGTTCATATCATGTAAACATGCACAAACTGAATTTGACTTGACTTTAAGCACATTATTGGGACCATCTCTGAGGAAAGCTAGGCGAGATTTTGATACAGCAAGAGGGAAGACATTGATGATTTCAACAAGCATTTCATTTATTTGACAAAAAAGGAGAATGTGTATTGCCATCTACAGGAACTTGTGTGCCTTTTTGGCACACAGATAGAAATATTACAGAATCAAGTGAAATAACTTGCATTTATCAAACTTCAGTGTAGCTCTTACAAAAATTGTATCCTTGAAAAGAAAGAGGATCTCTTAAAGCTCTGTCTTTTGAATAAGTCAGAATACATTAATCATAAAAAGTTACAATATTTTTTTGTTTAGTTCTTTAACTTATCATTGCACTTACATTACTGAGCGTAGCTGTTCACAATTTAGGTCATCCTGTACATCTTATCTCTGTTATTTCCTGCATCCAGGTTGGCAGGACGGTCTGAAATGTTTTGCACTGTCTTTCGCTGTCCGTTTGGTTGATAACTTGTCCACACCTCTTTTTTTGCACGAAAGGGAAACACATTGTCTGATGTCACATTAGGGCATGAGGCTACATTGCGCATGCGTCGAACCGTGTGACGCACAAACGCTCCGAACTGAGACAAGCACACCGAACTCTTTTGATTTTTTTTTTTAATGCCACTCTTAGTATATGCACCTCTCTTGCATTTGTATATTGTAGCAGCAGACATCACATCTTATTTGTACTCGGTTGTTAAGTATAGATCAATTGTTATATAAAACAGAACTTGTTCACAGGCTGTAAGGATAAAAGTAACATTGCAGTCATGGTACATCAAGTATAAAGTAGAAAAATAATCTAAAATGACTTCTATTTACAGGATATTTTGGCCAAATAGACACCTAATTGTAATGTATGTATACTGCAAATATAGTGTCATTAATGAAACGGCGCAACCCCTGATTTTAAGTCATATAATCTGATTGGATGTGCTGTACTGATTCGTTTGAGCTCTAAAGTAATTCATGCTCATGATATATGTCCTTTGTCTAGTATAAATGACCCCCCAAAAAACAAAATGAACCCACCACTGCATGAAGACGTACCTTAATAGCAGCTCATCAGAAACACATACTGTAAGAGCATCATAAATAAAGCCATGAAAAGGCACCCAAGCAAATAAAAAAACAGGGAGATACTTAAGTGTGGCGGATGTGTCTTTGAGTTTGAATTTCAAAACGCAACTTTGATTAATAATTGATTATATGAACCCATGCTACATGAAAGGCAGGAAGAGGTGCCATTCTTGTGAGCGGCCAGCCAGTCAAACGGCACTTTGTTGTTTCAAATGCTAGCCTGCATATCGGTACCATGGTCAGTCTTCTAACCAACCCAGAGCTGTTCAACAAAGACAGCCTGACAAAATGCCGACGCTGCCCTGATGAAACGAGACATGCATGGATATGAATGACTACATCTAAGGGGTAATTGCTGCAGAGCAGGAGCCTCCTACCTCGTTTCATTTAGTCTATTAGCAATTTATGGCTGGTCTCACTTAGCTCTACACAGGAGGGGTTTGATCTAAATTCTCACGAGCTTTTAGGTGAGGCTGGGACCCAGTAGAGAGCCTTGAGGGGAAGAAAAGGATTTCACGTACCAATGTTTTAATTCTCTGTAGCTTATCATTAATTTGTTGTCACAGAAGAAAGGTGAGCGCCACATAAATCTAATTAAAGTTAATGGGATTATGATCCCATTCTCTGAGTCTCTGAAGTCTTGTTTTTTAGCTGTTTAGGAAACTAAAGTATTGTTCTGCTTAGTGCATTATCACTAAGCTTTGCCTATATGTTTGACTGACTGACTGTACAGTATTTGTACATAATATAATTAGATCATTCACTTTACTCTGGGACTGATTACAGTAAAAAGTAGATGCAATATCAGTATAGTCAATATCAGAGCAGTGGCAAAATTGGGTTAGTTATATAGGGTTAAATACAGATTATGGAAGGAAAATATAGTACATAGTGAAAACTATCCTCTTGACACTGCAGTTGAAATAATGTTGATGTGAATAAACAGAGCGGTCTGTAAAGATTTTGGCCACCCCAGTAGTGTTTCTTTGCCTTGTGGTGGAGGTAGGGGTTTTGAGCCAAGGGTAAAGGTGTTGGTGCTATCAGAGGCCCCGCTGGCTAATGCCCTGTGTCAACCCCCCACTGACCGTAATGCAGATCTGGACGTAGTGGGGTGGGGGGTTCTGACTGGTCCAACAACAACAGGCGGACAGAGTAGGCCGGCTAACTCTGTGTGATGGCTTCATGCTGTTCTGGCCCGGTGGCCAGCCCACCAAGACATTGCGTTCATGTTTGCTGAGACTTGGATATGTTTTGTAGTCAGCAGTGTTTTGAATTAGAGGTTGTTTGGGTTTAACAGCAGTGTAGATTAAACGCATCGCTACAATTGTGTGGCCTCGCAATCACAGAATAATTCATTTTTTAAAGATTTGGGTTTAAATATATTTAATCCATTTTTCACATAATAATCTGCACCACAAATGTAATAGTATTTTCTTATTGAGCAACTACACTTTTTATTATCTGTCTATTTTTATCAACCATACACTGCATGTAAAGTTGAAGTCATTATTTTGGACAGAGAACAAATAGTAGCCTACTTGTCCAACATTGCTTTGAACTATAATTTTAACTAAAACATAATGATTTTTGATCCAGAAGTGAATGCAAAAACAAGGTATCATATTATGAGAACATTGTCACACGTCTATGCAACACCATTACACTGAATGGAAAATAGCAGAGCCTGTGCTATATTCTTTATCCTTGCCACTCCCCTCCTGCTGTGCAGGCCCATGTGGCTCTGGTGAATGACAGGTCTGGTGTTTGCTGTGAAACTCTCTGTGGCACCACCCTCCACAGGGGACTCTGAACCACCAGCCCACAGGAGTGACTCCCACTGGGAGGGCTGAGGCCTTGCACTTCCTCCCCTGGATGACCTCTGACACACCCAGTTTGTGCTTGGTGGCCTTGAAGAGACAGTGGTGGGGATTTCTCCCCAGCCAAGCAGCGGGTTGTAATTGATGTGGCAGAGACGTCAGCACTAATCTTTTGCTCTCTGACGGCCTCTCTGTAAGCCCCTCATCCACTCGAATCTGAGACCTGCCGTACCAACCTCGGCAAACTGCTACCTAGTCAATTAGATCTACCCTGTCTGCTCCCTGTTTTGTGTAAATATATCTCCCGTAGACATCCAACATGTTCAGTTATCTACCCCGGCACATTCAGGGTGATTTCTTAATGCCGCTGCATGCCACTATCAGCAAATGGAAAGCTAGGCTGATATCTCTTTCCACAGTGGGCTGATTATATATGGAATAGGGGAACACTGTTGATTTTCATATTTGTATGGAGGATTCATATCTTCCTCTACATACCGTGGTTCCCACAGTGCATATGGATATTGTAATCACACTGTATATTGTGCGCTACACTTGGGGGATACCGTTACTAATTTTTTAAAGTGGGGTGAATAGAGTCCAATGTGAAGCACTATCACAAGCACTGCATTGCTCTGTTATGTGTTCACTCATCCCTCAACAATGTCAGTAACTTTGCTTTAGAGGACAAACCACATCATGTAAGAGGTGCTACTTGTTACTTAGCAAGAGAGAAATGGGCGGACTGCGTATTAAACCATATTCAAAGCTCATTGAGCAGAGCGGTTGGAAAAACATGGCACCTTTTTTATGAAAGGAATGATCATGGTTGCTCTGGGTAGTTCTGATTACATGGAGGTAAAAATAGCACTTACTTGGAAGAAAATGTTTTTGGATCTGAATTTGAAAATTGATTTTGATTGAAGATTTGCTTTGTTAGAAAATATGTTTTTATTGTTTGTCACAAAGTCAGTCTCAATCTCAGTCTTTAATATTGGCAACCATGCATTTTTGAGTTCATCCAGTAAGGTTTCAAAAGGTATCTTAGGACTGATGGTGGTATAACTTCCTCCATAGAGAAGCATTTAATCATTTGATTCAAGTTTAAATGAAACTCCATCCAAAACCTTAAAGGAATAGTTCAAAGGTTTGGGTAATCTGCTTATTTGCTTTCTTGCTGTGAATTAAATGGGAAGATTGACTCATATCTGTTTGGCAAGTAGAAAGCTACAGCCAGCATCCGTAAGGTTAGTTTAACATAAAACCTGTAAATGGGGGAATCGTCTAATCTGGCCCTGTCCAATGGTCACAAAATCTGCTTACCTATCCTTAACATGTGATATCTTGTCTGTTTAAGCCACATAAGAATGTTTTTGTTTTAAGGGGAGTTATTAAAAAACTATTTCTTAGAGACCAGTTACAACGTGATCAACTTCAGGAAGTTACTGCGCCCTGAGTTTTGTACCACTATCTCTATACTTTATTGAGTGGTGTTAGTCAGTGGTGACACTCAGAGTTAGTGTATCGTCATTGTATCGTTGTGCTGCTAGAACAGCTGTTTGACACAGTGCATACAATTAGTTACATTTCAAATCTGTGAAACAGAAATGTAGTCACATCCCAGTAAAACCCTTCGGTTAAATGAGTTTCCACCCAAATAAAGCCAATCTAACTGATGATTCCCATGAAAATGTTTATATGAGCACTAAAATGATGGCAGATGGCACTTGAGGTATCAATACACTTAACTCTTAAACGTTTGAAAAACAAAGACCTCAATGAAGCACATTTATTGCTGTGAGTTTTATGGCATCAACAGCTTTATCAAAATCTTTTTTTTTTTTAAAGTTTATATTTTGAGCTTTTTGCCTTTATTGGATAGGACAGCTTAAGACAGGAAAGTGGGAGAGAGAGGGGGATGATGCCGTGGGTCGGAATCAAACCCATGTTGCTGCGCTATGGACTGAGCTTTTACGGTTGCACTTTCTTTACTCTGCTTTTTTGTATTTCCCAGACAGTTCAGAAATCTCTATTGCCAATAAAGTTTAAAAAAAACAACAATGCCCACAATGCTGAGGGCAGATAATTCATAGTACAGCGGTCTAGTAGCTGAGCAGACAGAGAGCAGCGAAAACGTCTTGGCAGTTCGCTGACTTGTTGCTCCCTCTGCCCATAAAAGCTGCTATATTTTAGGCTAAGAAACGTGCATGCACAATGAAATTCAACTGTGGTCTTTTGTCGAGATTAAACTGTAAGCAGAAGGAATCTGCTAGCTGCTAGGCTAAAGTGCAATTATAAAACACAGCAGCGGCAACGGTAATGTGTCCACCTCAACTGAGAATGGAGAAATTTCTTTGTCTTCCATACGGTGTATTTTCTTAAATGTTACCTGTAGAAATAATTCATAATAATCGGACACACTAAAGAAATCCCGATATATTTAATGGACTGTCCATCCTCTTGTGCAAAGCTGAAGTGAAGAGCAACTTTAAGGTCCCATGGCATGAAAATTTCACTTTGAGGTTTTTTAACCCACAGTTCCCCTAGCCTGCCTATGGTCCCCCAGTGGCTAGAAATGGCGATAGGTGTATACCGTTCAGATGGGCCGATCTGAAATCTTGCCCCTTATGAGGTTATAAAGGGCCTTTTCTCTGCTTTGCCCGCCCAGAGAATTTGGCCCACCCATGAGAGAGAGACATCATGGCTTTCAAACAAGCTAAGTGGCAGTTGGTCAAGGCTACAACCCCAGCCTGCACCTTGCCAAACTCCCCCCCCCCCCAATTTCCTCAAAAGCTACAGACTCAGAAATGGCACATACTAAGGTAAGCTCATTCCACTCAAGCCGCTGCTCTGTGTGATATAAAATTATTGTTGATTGAAAAAAAAAAAAAAAAATTTAATTCAGTGTATCTACCTGGGCTGGCGGGCAGCCCAAGTAGAACATATGAATGAGAAACACTGCTTAAGTTAGTTGTATAAGAATGATTTTGCAATAAAGATTGATGCACATTGTTGACATAAGTATTTCATCATTACTCACTTCAAATTAGGAAGGAAACACAAAGAGAGTATGTCTCTTTTAAAATTGCAATAACATTCCTCTAAATTTAGTTTATTTTGTGAATGTACTGCTTTTCTGAAAAAATCCGGTGAATTGTTAAAATATCCATCTATATCGTCCTCTCATTGACTCGTATGGAACATCTCCAAGATTTTTCTGTAGATTACTTTATATCATTAACCTCCTGACTACCCTACTGGCTGAAGAGACTTAAGTTGTACAATACATATCTAGTATTTGCTTAAAACTATTAGTTGTTACTATAACTTTTAAATGATCAATTTTATGAATCTATAAAACCTATAGCCATGATTTTAATGTGGATGTTCCCTTTAAATTGTGAGCTTTACCAGGCCTGAAGTTATGACATTTTCACACTATGGCACTGCAACAAACATTTCACGTTCCATTGCAGTGGGAGGGAAAAATACCTAGAGTATCTCCCTTATTTTGTGTTACCTAGGATGAGCTTCCAGTTGGGATTTTTCTGAACACTGGATAATAAGCCTGTACTATACAATGTGTTACTAGAAAGGTGGCTAGAACAAGCTCTCTGACACGGTCCAATGACAATTTTCTTACCTTAAGAATTAATTATTTATATAGTTACTATGACTACATATTCCAACATTATAGTTGTGAATATTTTGCTAGAGGAAGGTCAAGCTAGTGATAAAAAATAAAACGGAAATTAAATAATTCACCAAACATGGTGCATGCGCATGTTAATGTATCAAAGAGGGGCCCATCGAAAGCACGCACAATGTTAATCTGCTATGAATGTGGAAATTTCCATAATATGCCAGTTGTAAAAAAAAAAATTATGAATGAACCATGTTGCTTATCCAAACTCTTCTTCTTTTTTTCTGAATAACCGTATGAATAATAAACCTTTTGTCAATGTACATGCATAAAGGCGAGCAAGACTTCAAGGTTCACTCTTGAAACAATGCATTACTGAAAGGAGTACTGTTTGCTCTCCCCTCTTTAAGATAGGATACAACTACTTGAACACAGGCAAAAGATTATATATATACGATTCATGTAATTTATAGTTTGGAAGCTTTACTAATGTATGTTAAATGCCTAAAATCAACTTTTAGTGAAATATTCAAAAACTTCAAAGCTTTGAGTGGCAAGTGAGTTACCTTTTACTGTAATGTAAAACCAGCTACATATAGACAGGTAAGATGTTGAACACAGTCTCATCCATGAGCAAACCCACTGCAAACATTGACACACTCTCCTCATAGCCTCACTCATATTAGACAAACTGTCAGAGAAGGATTCTGCTTCACTTCCTGTTGATTGAGTCATAAAATGTGAAGTGGTAATATGCATTACCACCAATGATAAACAGAGGATATGAATCTTTTACATCGTAAATATGTCTGCCAGTTTAAGCCATGGTCAAGGCCCTACGCAAATTCATATTTCTTGTGTGCATATTTGCATATATCTAACCCAAAAACTAATAATCTCACTGAAAAATACAGCACATTTCTCTGTGCTTCCATTTACAGTATGTTATTTAAGATACAAGCCTCACATTAACAGTAGGTTGTTTATGGAAAAAAAGTGCTTTTGACACACCACAAACTTTGTTTCTAAAGTTATAAACAACGCTTACCCTTCTAAAGAAATTTAAATAGGTAACGATTAATCCTGTGATTAGCTCGTGATTTGTTAGTTAATGACAATTTTAGGACTGGCTCATTGTAATACTCATTGCAAACACAAGATACTGTTTTAGATAGAGGCATGCACTCGGTTACCTTGTCTCAGTCTTGTACATGTCAGTGTTTATCAAAATGTCCATTTATGAGTCAGGAGCATCATTAAATGTCTGAAAATATAATGGGTGCAAAATGTCAGGGGAAATAGCCTGGCGTTACAGGATGCTATGCCATTTCCATAAATGTTTAATTGATTGTAATCCTTTGTTGAGGAGACATTTGCACAATGCATGGGGTTCACACAGAGCAGGATATTGAAATATTGAAGTAAAATTAAAGTTTTGATCTATCCGTGGCTTAATTGTCAGAAAATACCTGGTAAGGGCTTTTCATTGACTCTTATCTACAATACGTTCAGTGGCACAGAAAAACGAGTTATAATTGGAAGTTGTCAGTGACCAGAAAGTCAGTGACAAGAAAGAAAGTATGACTACTATATATGTAGTCATACTTTCTCACAAATGTTGAAGCAGCTGAGAAAAAACTTAAATTGTTAACAGCTGAATACATGCCATGGCCACTCTGTTGGCTTTAATTGTTTTCATATGGCCATTCATTAGTGCACATATGGTTGATTAAGTCATATGTCAGTAGTGAGCAGCCGGGTGAATTACTCCTGAGCTGTCAGGCCAGAGGGAGGATGTTAGGGGGACGTAGTGATGGTAGTCATTCTTCTCCTCAGCCAGCCAACCAGCCACCTCCACACAGCCACAAACAACCTCCAAGTTAGGTTTGCGGGCAACTATCTTTGTTTGAGCTGCTCCGCTTGCTGCAGCCATGACAAGATTCACAATTCTCTCCCTTTATTTACACTCCATCGCTCAGGCTCCACGTAAGAGTGGTGGGGTCGCACGGTCGCAGCTGACCCCAGGGTAGGGGCTGTCTCCACTGATCCAAGCCTAGCCTGCTGGGGGACCAGGTCCTGGTCATGTCATGCACAGTGCAACAGCAGCAGCATTTCATGCCAACATACAAATGTCCGCTTTGTGATAGTGCGCTCTCTCTCTCTCTCTCTCTCTCTCTCTCTCTCTCTCTCTCTCTATATATATATATATATATATATATATATATATATATATATAAACAAAAACATTTCCTTTATATATATATAAAGGAAATGTTTTTGTTCCTAACAATATGGGCAATTGTATCTTCAGCAGACATACACTACACCTTTATATTGTGGTTGCCTGGATTCTGGCCACTTTTGTCACAGCAGACACATAAGATGCTCCACCCACAAGCAAATGTATTACCAAACCAAAAAGCTGCTGGAGGTGTCATGTAAATACCTAACCACAGTTAAAGTAATAGGCTATAAAGTGATCTTTAAGTGGAGTTTTAAGCACCCCCATAATGGCTTTGGCTGCCTTTTAGCAGACCATGTGACTCCCCCAGAGTAGTGATTATGAGTCACGGATGAAGAGGTCTTGTGTGTAGGTCAGCCTGTAAGCCTCACTTTCACCTGCCAATCTTTACTTTCCTCGATACTCTGAGAGCCTTGTTCTTTTTACTGTTAACTGTCTTACAGCAGGTGGTATCTGGTAAATTATATCTACAAAACACTTTGACAAAACTTGGGAATAGCGTTGTGGAATTCCCACTGTGGAGAAAAGCCTCCAAAATTGAGAGACAAAAGGAAAAAAAAATCCATTGTATATTGTGGCACAGTAAGAGGGAGTTACTGTATATATAATGTAGATAGTCATAATAATTTTCCAACAATGTTTAGGGAAGAAAATCCCTGCCTCTGTTCTGGCCGGTTCTTCCCATCTACATTACACAAGGACACTGATGCATGGTGCTTTTTGAATTCTGTATTATGTGAGAGGTCTGGGGGCGAGTTTCAGCAAGTGTTCTCTAATTTCACAGGGTTAAGGAACAGCAGATTCACAGGGAATACAGATCACTTAGCACAAGCCTGCAACCGCCCTGAAGTTGGCAAGCTTTCTCCCAATTTGTTAACCACATCCTTGGGCCTGGTGAACCGTTGAGACTGCTGAGGTGAATGTGCAGTCCCAGTAGAAAGCTTTGCTGTCATAGATCAGTGAAATGGTGATTCAGCTTCACCCGTGTGTTTTTATGTGAGTCCACTTGTGCATGTTCTTTTAGTGTATTAACTATCACAGCGTGTGCGTGTACATGTAAGAAACGTGTTCTGCCTGTGTGAAAAGCCTTTCCAGCCCTGAGATCCATGAGTCTTAAGGCCTCATGATCAAAGCAGTGCCATCTGAACTGTGCCATAACCAATGTCTACATCAAATCCCCTCATTACCACAGACAGAAATGTAAAAAAGCGGCCTTTACTGCACATTTAGAACATCTGTTGTCAAAATCAAGCCATTGTGTAAATGTACTGTATGTTTAATAAGAGAAATAAAAGCTAGATTGTTTTCTAGAAAATGTAATGTAAAATGGAATGGATTTAGGATGACACAAACCATAGACATCTAAATCAAACAGTGAGTTAAGCCATTAGATAGATTGTACAAGAATCCTCCCATTATTTGCCCAAACTAAAAGGAATTGTACATGTATCAGCGATAATCCGATAATCATGCTGCTCGTAAGCTTTTAATTTGATTAAGTGTGTGAAAATTAAGGGCAGAGAGTCTCTTGGAGGATAACGTCACAGAAAGCATCTCCTAATTAGCGCTGGAAATTTACATATTTTCCTGTTTGATGTTTAACCAGTCTTTAATCCACCCAGCTCTGTGATGTCTGCAGTTGGAAATAGCCACGTCTGTCACATGATGTGTGATTATTCTAAATAAGCTCAGGCTGCTTTGGATGAAATGGTAACAATTACTGAAGCTTTCAAACAGTTAGATTTGGGAAGCGTTTTAGTCATGGTGGACAAAAAATTGTCAGTATCCTCCAGGTATTTGATAGAGCACTGTTTTTAAATGGCTTTCAGCTGGAATCCACACTGGCTAGACTAACAGCAGATAATTACTATTTCCATTATTGTATTTTTACAGCAATGAGACTTTTACAGTGAGTCTTCCCTGTTGAAATTGATCATCATCTCCCTTCAGCCATGCTGAAAAATGACAGATTAAAGTGACCATGAAGTACATTTTTTAAATAAAGATAATTAAGATACTGGACATTTATTTTTGTACGTTTTTGCTTGAGGATTCATCAGTTTAAGTCACATCTGACAATGGTGCTACAATATTTATTGGGAAACAACTGCCACCTCAAGATGCGTGGTTCAATTTACAGACATTCTTGCAGGCTTGCACAATGCCAATCAATAGTTTTGGATTAAGTGTTACTGGTGATATATATCTGGTATATGAGGTAATATAGAGGTGAGAGATTTTTCATTACTGTACGTTGTTCATAAAGTTTTTTTCTTTCGCTTTTCTTTTTATTTCCTCTAATCCTCAACTCCCTCATTGTTTGTTTGTTTTTCCAAAGCCTTATTTTCTTTCCATTTTTAATAAGCTGAACCAAACCATTTTCACTTTTTACAGACGGTTTCACTCTTTCGGCTCTGAATAAATGGCGACTTTATTTCCATGAAATTCTCAAATGACATAGATTTTACTTTTGCATAAAAGCATGAAGAATGTGCCTAATATCGGCGGCATTCATCTGCTAAGTGGACATTTGCATGGGTGCGAAGTGAAGGGGAGAGGGAGAGAACCACTAGCCTCCTGGTGTGACAGCAGTGCAGGGGGATGACATGTGACAGCTGTGACAGTACTGAAGGGGGGTGGGCAGGCGACTTGCTGCGCCCCCTGATCCAATTACGCCACACGGCCCCCTGTCAGACCCAGCAGCTTGACTGCAGCCACTCTGAGGACAGTATTGATCTCTTGTCAGGAGGACCAGTTGCCTTTCTACAATCCAGCACCACTGAACACCACCATCACACCCACATCACATCCCTACTTACACACGCTATCTGCACTCCTGCCAACCACCCTCTTTAATGACTGGCAAAATTGGGTTATGGCATTCAGGTAAGGAGAGAGAGAGAGGAGGTCAATGGGGCTGTGTGCTAAATACTCCCATAGCTAGTGAGGTAGAGCGCATAACATCCTGGGAGTGGTGTAGGTGATGCGCCTGTCCAGATCTGAGCTCAGTGCTATACTTACAGGACTTCACTAATGGTCTGAGAGGATGCTGCCTCTCCCAGCTTGTATGAAAGTGTTTGATTTGAGATGATGAAAAGGCCATTGCAATTAGCAGGCTCTCGCTCATTTTGCTGGAGCCAGGACGGTTGAGACAGTGGCAGCTGCCAATAACTTCAGTTAGAAAGAACAGACAATTAGGCCAGGGCCTGTTACCAGTGCTAGTCCCACACCTCCAGACCTTTACACCAGCCCTTTACACCAGCCCTACCTCTGAGCACCTGCGGGTCAATAGGCAATGATATTGTGTGGAGCAACAGCTTGGAGCAGAGGTTAATCAAACCACAACCACACACATCACTTGCATTCAGCGTATTATTTCCTTCACAAAGGCCAAGCTCAGAAAAGAAGGAAAGAGAGAATATCCAAGTTTTTTTTTTTTTGCATCATTGGGAGAGATGATCTCAGTAGGTTCTCAGGTCTCTGCTTTAAAACACAGACACACAGATGTCTGTGATAAATCATTCTTTACTGTCTTTATTTAAATATGTTGGAGCGATAAGTCTTACATAAAGAACTCACCGCATAACTTAAAATGCAAAATGCTCCATTCTATTGTTGAAGATCCACAACTGATCAACTGACGCTGTGTGTATTGCACCATGAAATTGGGCACAATCTGGAAAGAAGCTCATATTCACTTTCATGGTACATGCAATGTGTATCCAATGCGGAGTATGAACATTACCCTGGTCACTCATGCATTCAGATGTGACACCAAAGATGTTTGGTCAAAGGTTATCCAGAGGTAGAGTACCAGTATGTCCCAATGGTCGGAAAAACACTACACTACTTTACAGTGGTTTCCACGTCCTGTATATGTCTGCCAAACTGTCTGTCTACCTGTCTGTCTGTCATCTTTCTCTTTTTGCAGTATCTGTCTATATCTTCAAGCTGTCTCTGAGATTTTTGCTAGAAGCATGACAGTATGTGCCTGAAATAAATACTAAATACTATTTTTTTGTTTGTAATGCCTGTCAGCTGAATAACTGCAGTCAAGTAAAACTGTAAATCGATGACCCCTCAACTCAAAGCATTAAGGCTTGCTCTCAAAACTAAATTATTGAAATGAAACATTTAAGAGAAACGTACATAGTTTTTAATAAACCTTTTGACACATAATTAACCATCCCATTAACTAATCAATAAATTTTATTTTATTTTTGAGCTGTTAAAAAAGAACAAGCGAAATGGTTCATTCTTCTGCAGAGCTAGCTCTCCAAAGAAGACTTTTCAATTTCAGCATCCAATTTCCACATTTCCCTCTAATGCAGTAAAATAGGCTGTGTCTGCACCAGTGAGTTGTGATAGGCTGTTGTGTTACTGCTAGACTTATGTTCAGTAGAAGTGTTGCTTTTCTGAGCAAAGTAATCATTCATGTAATTAATCTAGAGGAAATGTGAGCAAAATAACCGAGATCTATAGTAGGAACACCAAGTCGCTCCTCCGTAATATTTGATGTAAGGCATGCTGGAACAAAGAAAGGGATATGGACGCACTGCTTCTTTGTCCTGTAACAGAAATAGAGTAGTGCATACAGGAAATGGATAGTTGTCTGGCCCTTGTAACTGTTAATATTGTCCTATGATGGTTGTATCATAAAGAAATGTTATATCCCTTCCTGGTTTGCTGTGGTCAGTGAGTTCAAACAAAAGAAAATGTGCAATTCCTGCTGTTATGAATTTCCATATTACGCCGCTGGTGTCATAGCCCTGTATATCTTACGAATGTTGATAGAAAAAGTTGTTTTTTTTGTTTTTTCAACAAGCCAACATAGCAGTTTTTATGAACCGACAAATGTCCCTTTACAATTCAACATTTCAAAAGACTAATTGCACAATTTAGTTTTTATTTAATTAAGTGGTAATCTACTTAGTAGTTAGTACCGATTCCCCAGATGTTACTTTTTATTCATGTTATTTCCATGGCCGCTGATAGCACCATGAACTGCGCGTCACTTCCAACTGCTATCTGCCCCATGTCAAGATCCAATTCCCAAAACATGTTGCGCTAATAATAATAATAATAATAATATTACAACGCAAACACACTTATGCAGTTTAACCAGCTGAGAGAAATTTGGTCTTTTTTTGCCTTTGATTGCAATTATCCATGTGGCAAAGTATAAATGTTCACAATGGTAGGAAAAAGAAAAATTACATTTTAAGGACACAAGCTACAGGTCCGACGACGAGGTGCAGAAAGGCATTCCTCAAAACCTTAACCAGAAATTTAAACGTGACAGAGAGAATTAATATCCCAGTCTGTCAGTGCTGTTGGTGTTTTTAAACACACCTTCAGACTGTAAAAGAAGAAGGCATGATTTGAAACGGAGGACAACCCTTAAAAATGCGCTTCTGTTACCACCAATTCTCTGAAGATGTTTATAATTTCACTGGAACTGCATGTGGCTATTAGTGCTCATATTTGTAAAATTGACTGTTTTTTTTTCTTCTAATGAGGCTGATTTGCATGGAAAGGGGCCAATTTTGCGCCAAATGCATGCATGTTACCTAATTTAAATACCTGCAAATAGCACAGTAGCACAGAGATGCTATTTGCTTGGCAGCACAGTTAGGGGTACAGGTCCCCCTTTGCAGGTGCTTTGAGAATTACAAGGTTTCTTTGTGCAGGTTTAGCATGTACATTTTGCCAGTAAGTGTGTTACTGGTCTACCTGTAACGTACATGCACTGTATAGAGTAATTTATTGAGTCAAGGAGTACAGATGCAATGGCTAACAACAACGAAAACTTTTTAAAGTTCTCTCCCATACAGCACCAATCAAGATTCAGTAGAGCTCTCAGGCTGAACCAAAGACTGATCCGGCTGAGAACACTAGCGTAGGAGACGCTGTCACAAACACAAAAATAGAAAAAAATCCAATTTAAATCTATTCTTTTTGTCAATTTTAATTTTGACAAAATAGGTACAAAAGTCAAAACAAACACCAAGGTAAAATATACTGATTTCTTTCCTATATTAGAATTAAATTTAAGTTTGACTTAATCAAAGCTGACAAATAGTCCATATTGTTGTGTAAATGTGGTTGTTGTATACTATAGTTGCCAAATTGCTCCTACTGGCATTTGCACACAATTTCAGCAGATTTTGTATTACTACATCACTGCTATTTCAAATGCAATGATCTATTGCGATTTCTTCAATCAAAGTGAAATCTGCTTCTCTAGTATGATGCCCCACATAAAACAAATTTAACCATTTTAGACAGAGTAGCCTCATCTCAGGAACACATTATTGCAGCATGGACCAAATTGGGACACTGTTTTCCTTTTGGAAAGTGCAATTATGAGTGTTGTAAGATATCCCAGTGACATGACATCTGTGAACATACCACTAGCACTTCTAAACCAAAGATATTTGTCACACCTACTATAATGCACCATCAAGTCACTGAAGCATTGGGTCCTCCAGAGGGGCCCAGGAGGGGAATCAGGAAATCTGTCAAATTAATAAACGAAGTAAAGATTCCTCCTGTCATCTCAGCTCTATTTTACCACTGGCTTTTAAAAGCCATTTAAAGGCAACAAAGTGAACAGGACAGACATGCTTGACAGCGACTCTTGAAAGAGCATCTGTCTCCTTTAACACTTAAATAAACTATGATACCATGTTTTACGCATGAGCTTCATTTTAATTAATGAATTGATTTATTCTGTCAGTGACAAAGCCAAACTGTTTAAAAGATGCCAGAAGCAATATATCTATTTCTTCCTATTAGAAATATGCCATGCTTTACATTTGGGCTGCACAATATATATATTTTTTTAAACAAAATATCACCTGCCGCATTATACATTTTTGTGTTAGTTGAAAGAAAATATCAGCAAGGGACCATTCAGTATTTATGGAATGGACTACCGGAGTAAAATAGGGGAAGATCATGTCTTTTTATTCTTTGTTGAGGGCAGAGTCATCTAACTTTTTTTAATCTGGGGGGAAGGTTACCCAACTTTTGTATTCAGGTAAACAGCTAAATTTCAAAGTGGCTTATTTGGTGCATATTTTTCCATGTAGCTTTCTCAGTCTCGGCCCCCATCACTAGCAGATGGGTCCCTCCCTGTTTAGTCAGCCAGACAATTTCAGCTGTAGTTTTGTAGAGTCAGTACGATTTCCCAAACTGAATAAATCCCACAAATTTGTTTCATTAGCATGATTGCCATACTGTTTAGTTCAAAAACATCGAAAAACACCAACGTACGAAAACATAGCGGACCAAACGCAAGCTTTTATTTTGAAAAGTCAAAGCTCACTGACAGCACCTGGTGATTATTTGTGAAATTGTGCAAACAACAGCCTTTTCAAGTCATTTGAGAAGGAAGGAGTGTTAGCATGCAAAATTGAGTTTTGGATAATGTTCAGCTTTGGCAGCTTTGCTTATGTTAAAATATACAATGACTGCGGAAGCCTGGTGATGAGTCCATAGCAACCAGTTCACATTTTGAATTTGTTATTACCCAGTATGCTTTGTTGAATGGTCTCAATGTTTTATTGTATTATATCATGTGAATACTAGTTTACTAGAGGAGTAACTTAGTATTTGAAGTAATGCAGGAAGTGTGCATTTAGTTTCCATACTTATTGTGTTTCCACAACAATGTTAGTGAGTAAATCTACTGAAATGGCCACCATAACAGTGGGGTGTGATGTGTAAGATGAAACGGTAGAGGTTAGTCATGTATGTCATGGTTGTAATAAAACATGGCTATCTAGCTGTACATCTTTGCCAAGCGCAAACCAGAACATCAATAAATTGTTGGGGAGGGTCGTGCCTTTTTTCTCAATATTTTTGGAGGGTCATAGAAAAAGGTATTATTGCCAAAGGGAGGGTAAAGTCTTTTTTTAAATAAAGTCCCCAAACCACCTGAAATGCGCAACTGAGTAAACTTTAATATCTGTTTATTTATTGCAACAAATATCGTTATCTCGAAATTCAACAACCTTATTGCATATTTTCCTCATATTGTGCAGCACTACTTATAATCACTCTGTTTAATCCTTTTCTTAATTAGACATGGGTTTGAAATTATAAAGCGTCATTATAGGTGTTAATCTACGGTGGAATCAGAATTACTTTTAACTAGTTAGAAACAACATGATATGATTGTGATACACAGGGCTAAATCACGGTGTCTGCTCTACGTATGTGGCTTGAAGAGGTGACAGAGCTGTAATAACAGAAGTTTGATGCTTCATGCTATGCATGTGAAGACAAAAAGTCATATTACAAAGTTGCATGTTGATAAGAGCATGGTTCTCAGTGCCATTGTAGATAAGAAACTTTAATGTGCAATCACAGCTGAGTTTATCCAGATAAACAAGCAAACAAGACGACTGCTCCTTATCTACATCAAACTACACTTCCTACCTTCCATCAAACAGCTATTTAATTGTGTTTTTTCTATACTTTTGCCGTCCATTTAGAATTGCTTGCTGTATTTTATACAAAGGATGCGCTAAAAAAAGAATAAAATCCTTGATAAGGAAAGAGATCTACATTTATTCCATCTCCTCTGCCTGCTGTAAACTACTTGACAATTGTTCATTAATGATTCCCAGTAAATTCCTTAAAATGGTAATTTGTCATCCTGTCACTTCATTTGTGACCTAAAATTCCTCACTAGAGGCATCATCAAATAAATTAATCACTACCCAGGATCCATTTCTCCCTTGTGCTTGCTATTATACCCGGCTCTCTTGTGTTTCTCTTCATTTACATATATTTAATGGCCCAGTTGTGGTTGGTTGTGCCATGCGACTTGCACAGCCCGTGTCAGGTGAAATATTCCAACTGCCACAGTCTTTAACAGTGCGAACCATGCCTTGTTCATTTTTCTGGAATACCCTAAACACAGGGGAATAAAGAGAATTAGAGACATTTTATGGAACTGTAAAATCAGAAGTGCGCATTTTGCAGGTTTCTGGTTGGGGAATTACGCTAATAAGATGGCACACTTTTAAGAAACACATTTACTCTGACACAAACATCTGATAAAATCTGCTTAAACATTGCTTACGGCAAAAAGATTAGAAAATTAGATATACTTAGTTGTCCACACAATTTGGTTTGATTTAATTGTATCTCATTACAGCACATGTGTACAGTACATTACCCATCAGACAGATGGCTTTGTTGTGTTCCTCAGGGGAATTATGATGTTGAGTGTGATGCTATGACCAGGCACAGGGCTAAACCCTAAAACAATTTCAGAGCCAAAACGGTCAACCCGAGATGTCTCTGAGATTTAATGTATCGTTAATCTAAAATGCATCAACTAGTACAGACAGAACATTTGAACTGCTCTTTCTTTAACACATTTGGTTCAGTATATTTAAGATATATAAACTCAAATCCTGAAGGCGTAGTACAGTTTCCTAAAAGTTTAATTTGTCCACTGAAGTAAAAGTATCAACAAGGACATGTACCCAAAGTATTAAAAGTAAAAGTATGGATCCAAACAGTTCTGCGTTTAATCGGCTAATCATTTCAGCTGAAATTGTAGGCCATTAGATTGTTGGGTAGTTTAATTTATAATAAATCATAATATTTTATTAACTACATGTGTTTTGTGTGCATAAATCTTAATTTGTGAAGTAACTAGTAACTATTGCTGTTGGATATTTCTTTCTGAAATGTAGTGTGGCATGAAAAGAAAAGCCTCAAGTAAAGTACAAGTACCTTACATTTGTACTTAAGTACAGTACTTGAGTAAATGTACTTAGTTACAGTCCACCACTGCTCAGCCAATCGAGACACAATGACTCATTATTTAATGTCAAGTTAAAATAATTCCAGCATATTTCTATAAGAATATCACAAGTTCCTGAATATATATATATATATATATATATATATATATATATATATATATATAATTGTTTATTTTTCTTACAACATAAATGGGTGTTGAAAGACCTTCAGAGTGTCCTGGTTGCACCATGATTTGTGTTGACACAGTCCAAGGGGTCTCATTTAGAAGTGTTTGTAGGATCCTTACTTAAAGTGTCCGTACGCCCAAAAGCCAAAAATGGCGTACAGCAAAAAAAAAAATCAGATTTATAAAACTGTGCATACACATACCTGTAAGCCATGTTCCCTTTATAAATCGCAGATTACCCACAAGTATGTGTACATGAATCAGCCTCTTTTGACACACCTATTTTTAACCATATACAATGTAGTCAATGCAAAGCACTTTATGAATTCTGATGAGTATGTAAATTACCCTGGCAGTTGTTTTTTCGGTACGCCGAGTTATGACGACTGGCGGTTAAAAAAAGCAAAAAACGACTTAGATGCTCGGGAATTTTGTTACAAACGGTATTAAAGTTCGGACCAATAACCAGGTAATAAATTGTAACTACTGCGCAAGAGCTTAACGGCTGTATTTCCAGACTTTTGAAATGTGATGATATATGCATGGTATTAAAGACAAATATTTAGTTATTTACACTGTGTTCTGCCTTTATTTAATGCTTGCGTAGTTGATGCTATCCTGTATGCAGTGGGGCCATCTCCTCCTCCTGCGTTCCGTAACGGACTCTGTGATGGTGAGACAGCACCGCTTAAATATTAAGAACACATTTTTATTTAAGATTTGAGTTGGATTTTATAAGGTGTTTATATCAATTATCACTCAGCAGAGGTGTGTAGTAACGAGTTACATTTACTCCGTTACATTTACTTTAATTATAATTTGCCTAAAGATGATTATTTCGTATTTTTGTCTGTCTGAGTGATGCTTGATGTGTTAAGAAATAAATCAGACGTTACTCAACAGTTACTCACTACTTGAGTAGTTTTTTCACCAAGTACTTTTTTACTCTTACTCAAGTAATTATTTGGATGACTACTTTTACTTTTACTTGAGTCATATTATTCTGAAGTAACAGTACTTTTACTTGAGCACAATATTTGGCTACTCTACCCACATCTGTCACTCAGTACAAGCGCAGATAACACTGCTGGATTTAATCTTCATGATATTGTGGAAAAACGTGGAGTGAAAAAATGTGTGTGAGGCATCAATACTTAACGAGTAAAACTATAACGAGTAATCCTTATTTCCACATTTACATTCTGCAGTCAGACTTCAGTTCACCACCTCACCATCTGCATCACCAATTCCCATTGTCTCCAAAATGTGCGTACGCATGGGTCAGAGTTTGCATGAAGGAACACATATTTTCTCATCAAGTTTGTTTTTTATAAATCACAACCTTTGAGTGGGAAGTGGTATACGCACATTTTGGGCCCCATATTGTGCATACACCAGGTTTTTAAATGAGGGCCTCGTGTATAAAAGTTGCGTACGCACAAAAAACTTGTGTACGCTGGTTTTCACAGACACTTTGTGATGTATAAAAAATGTACTTGACTTGAGAATGTGCGGGCCGTCACGCAAACTGTTGAGCAGTTGTGAGAATGTGCAAACCGTCCGCAAAGTCTTTTCGGGGCAAAATCTAACTGAAAAGTGCCAAAAATCACCAAACGTTACAAAATAACGTTTCCACTTCAATTACTGGCATATGGCTGTGACATTTCCTATCAAAAAACATAATTATATCCACTGATATCCCATAACAGTTTGATCATTATGTGGATAATAGTTAACTGTTTAATTTGCAGCCTACTTCACCTCTGTCATCTTCTGTTTTTCCCATGGATGAAGTATCTTACTCACTGTGCAATAAGAAGATCGGCACGGGAAAATGCAATAGTATCTGTGAATCTGTAGTTGCTGAGGCTCAGGCGTACAGGAGGCGGGACGCACGGATCCATCGCCGCAGGAACAAACCCTGTGTCGGGTAGCAAACTCATTTGATGTATAATTGATCCCGTGGATGGTTTGTAGGCAGTGTAAGTGAACAAGGTGTACCCGTGCCACCAAACACTGGGTTGTCTTGACAGTCTTGATTCTGCACATATCTCTGTTACTGCAATCCTATTCACTATTTCATTATTTCATCCATGCGTGGCGCAGTGGATCCGTGCGCACTGTCACCTGCTGTGGAGACGCTAGCCTCACTAACCTCATCCTCTGAGTCGGATATCCCGCACACTGGACTCAGATACAACACATATGAAAATATATGTAATTTCATCAGTGAGTTCAAACTGCTTATTGTGCGTAATTTGGACTGACACTGAGATGCATGTTCTGTATCTGTATCTTTTTTGTATCTTGCCGAGTCACCATTTGCCACTCTGGCCATTTTTTTTTTATGGCTTATCCGAGATGACAAACCTCCAAACAGAACATTTTTTCTCGCCTCCACCTCGGTGATCATCACCTCCAATGTCAAGAATTTTTTATTTTTTTTCGTCTGCAGGGATAACCTGTGATTGGACAAAGAATGACGTCAGGACCAAATTTATAGTAATTTCCATATAATTTATGGGAGGAGGCAAGGTGGGGTCGGTGGCTTGTTCACGTGCGTTCAATTTCACGTTGATCGTGATTAATAAAGGAAAGGTGTGCAGGATCTGACGTACGCCCAGTTTTATACATGTAAATGTTTCTGTGTGTACGTACTTTTCAAGTTTTGGCCGGATGCCATCTTCTGGTATAAAAGCTGCGCAGTCTTTTATACATAAGGCCCCTGGTGTTTTAAAGTGCTCTTGTAAACAGGGATTCAAGCAAAAAAATTACATTTTCCGATTATTATTTTTTTGGCAGATAAAAAAAAAACTGCCCAATTAATTGTATAAGCTTGAGAGCATGTCATATTTGAACTTCCATCCTCATTAAGGGTCCCTAACACCAGAGGACATGTGAATGTGCTAGGAGCATTACCAGAGAAAACAACAAGCCCATGTTGCCAAAGCATCCTTTCTCACCCAGCCACCCTGTTAGAACCTCACAGCCCGTTTCAAATGAAATTAGCATAATTAAGTATTAACATGCATTAATTGTTGTGCTTAATGCAAACTGAAGCCAAATGTCTCACTTACTGCAGAGGAGCTGCTAAATGCTTTGTCACCTCTTGCTTAAGGGAGTAGGAACACCCCATGCGCTCAGAAACGAAGAGCCACTTGTACAGTGTACGTCAGTGACAGATATGTAAACAGACACATCTTCAGCTGTAAGGCTTGACTAACATGTATGCTGAGTTGAAGAAGGAACGGAGCAGTGTATCGATCAACAGAGTTTGTGATGTTGGAAAGATGGATTTATGACAAAGGATGTGGAGACCTGGGATTTAAGACGTGCAGATTGGTTTAACCAGGGCTCAACCAGGCAATAAAGTCTGGCATTTGGAGAGAGCAGAGCATGCAGTGGGTAATACTGCACTGTTCCACTTTGGGTGGTGGAGGAGCTGTACCTTTTCCTTTCACTTTGTGGTCTGTCAGATGGAAGGATGATCAAAGGCGATCAAACAGATGCTTTTTAAAACCTCAGAAGAAGACTGATGTCCCAAATCTATACCACTGCAGGCCTTTATCAGTAGGAGTTTAGATATGTATTTTATATGTAGGCCTTTTCAGTTTGAAATATCTTAACTAGAAAACTGACACTGATGATTGGTTTGTGTTGTATTATGTGATATATTTCTTAGTAGCACTGATGTAATGTGCAAATGAGCATTTAGAATCTAGTGTTTTTAGGATATTAAACCAGTTAGGGCTGTAATTTATGATGCTTTTCATTCCGCGATTAATCTGTAGTGTATTTTTTCAGTTAAAATCGTTTTGTCTATAAATAATTGTGAAAATTGGAGAAAGCAGTGAAAAACCCTCATAAGTTATGAGTGTTCCAAGTACTGTCAACTAGCGCAACCAACAGTCCAAAACACAAACATGTTCAATTTAAAATGATTTAAAAGATAGAAGTGAAAAACGTCATTATAAGAGGCATGAGACAGCAAATGTTTGGTATATTTAGCCATCCCAGCTCTATGGATGGCAATGATGGTTGCTCCACCACTCTGCTTCAGACTGTATCTCAACAACTATTTGAATGGATTTCCAGGAAAGTAAGTGAAGAGATTCATGTTCTCCAGAGGTTGAATCCTACAGACTTTGATGATTCTCACATTTTTGTGTGATACCCCCACACCAAATTCCAATCTCAACTTAACACTTACAAGTTTCTTTTTAAACTTTTCACATTGGCATAAATGTATGACTTTAAAGCTTGTTCCCCTGTAACTCCTATTATTCCCTTACAGCAATGCAGCATTTAAAAGGCTATTTTTTTTCAATGGAATCCGCCGCAGTTCTCCACTCTACATAAACTGCTACAATACATCAATACATCACTTCAAGCAAACTTCACGGAGAACAACGAGGGCAAAACAGCATCACTGATCTTTTTCTCTGGTCTAGCTCAGCTAAAAACACTGAATCCGTCAGCGCTGTGGAGATACGTCCAGCAATGCAAGACTTCTGGTAGACTAATGTTACCGTCAGCGTTATCTTCACTTCACCTGTTCAACTGACTTTAGCAGTTTAGATAACACACTCGACATCCTGCTGTTACAGACGTGGACTAACCACAGAGAGTTGCCTCGTTACTGGACTCCCAGCAGTGCGTCACTGCAGTTACAATGAATATGGGGGAAACACAATGGAAATTTGGCACTATGTCAAGCAATAAAAGAAAAATCTGGCCTGTATAATTAAATGGGACACACTAATTCTATTATCAAAATTGTTGACAATTAGCTGATCAACTAATGAATTAATTTATTAATTGTTTCACCTTTAAAAACAATATCTACAGCAGCTCAACCAATGTCTAAAAGTTCTTGTATGACTTCATCTCTTCTCTGGTAACTAGATGACCACGCTATCCCTTTTATTTTGCCAAAAAATAAATCTCCCATTGTTACATTTAACAATCAACCCGCTGCTTGAATTGAGTTTTTTTTTTTTTTTTCTCAAGTGGATTCCTTTTGCTGTGTTCTCTCTTTCTTTAAAATGAGCAGAGCCTTACAAAGATCTGGGAGGTTTTTCACATTAATCGAGATTTAATATTTGTTTCAAAATACGTTTTCCCTATTAATTAAAAGTAAACCATGTATTGTATGGTACATTATCCCTCTAACGGCCCCATGTGGAGATTATGAAGTGGAAAACTAATGGTGTAGACTGTAGCATTTGGGTCTTGCCTGAGTCATTTACATATCTGTAAGGGGATGTCGATGTATGTGCAAATAAGCAGAACTCTGTGTCCCATGCTTTCTCCACCACCACCTCATTCTCTCCCTCCCCCTCCACGGTTTACAGAGGAAGTCAAAGAAGAAGTGTTGCCTCTCTTCCCTCAGCTAGAGGAGGTAATGAGATTCTTTGCACCCTCTATTACAAGGAGGATGAGAAATCTGATTATTAAGGAGAGGCATGTGGCAGTAAGAAAAATCTGTTTGTTTTTTTCTTATTGTATCACCCCAAGAAACAAAGGTGACCCCCATGTTCCATTCATTAAATGTTGCCTCCTCTAATTTATCAAGGTAAACTATCACACAGTTTCTGCTGAGCTAATCAGAAATGAAACTTGTTAGGTGTGCCTCAGAAGGACACATCACAGGATTTGGATATCACTTCTACATACTGAGTGGGGCCTAATTCATGCTTCCCACTGAACAACAACTGCTTTACAGACATTAGCATGAGTGTGTTGAGATTTTTCTTTCATACAGGAAAGTTCATGGCGATGAGGATGAATTATGACCTCCATAACACTACAAGTGTAATTATTTCAAGGACATAGAGTTGTAGGTGTAGCATTCTGATATTACAGAAAATATGTGTGCTGTATATTTTGAGCCCCTTATTCTTCTTCATACACTAGTATAAAATCTAAATCAACAATCCTCACTTCTTTACATATAGACACCTTTATATCACATGACATGACCAACCAACCCTGTGCAGATCGCTTTATTATGTGTGGTTACATTTTAGTGAGATTTCATTCCTAAATACAGAAAGAGTAATGATGTTAGAGTGCTATGTTGAATAATGAATGAACGAACAACACATTACTGTCACTTTAACACCAAATAATTTGGATTATTATAAATGTACTTTTAGAAGTTTGTCAAGAATCCCAATTATTTTTCAAATTCTTGGTATGTATTCTTTCTTTGACACATGCATGTTTTTTAAAACAATGTATTAAAAGCATAACATTTCATTTTAAAAATGCTCCTTAGAATTAGCATAAAGAGCATCCCTTTTCTTCTGGTCTGGGAGTTGTTGGGAGCTATTTGGAGCTATTTGCCGTGTTTGCCTAAAGAGATGTGAGAAATGTCCCACACATCAACAAGCTGAGTCATTGCTGGAAGGCTAACCATCGCCAACTCATGCCCATTCCTTTTCTAAAGTGTCACATAAGCTCATGTCAACCAACACTAATAAAACGCAAATAAAACGGTTTAGTTTACATTAGGGGTGGGAATCACCAGACGCCACACAATACAATGTCATCACGATACTTATACCATGAAACGATATTATTACGATTTTAAACATATTCTGCAATATATTGCAATTTATAACCTTTTTTCCAAATTTCAAATGATGTCCCTAAAAAGAAACTTTGTCAACATCTGTTTTATATAAAACAGTTCATCAAACTTAAATTTCATTGCTTCAAAATGGGATTGTCAAGCAGACAAATTGATTAACACATATATAATAAAAGATCAATACTTGACGCCTGTGTATTGATACAATATTGCACCTGAAAATATCGCGATACTATGCTGTATAAATTTTTCCCCACACCCGTAGTTTACACAACACATTGATCTATGTATTTAGAAAACAGGTTTCAGAGTTACACAAATGGAGAATAGCGAAACATATGATGTTAAATTAACTGTAGTTAAGGTCTTATAAACACAAAGTTATAAGAATTTTCATTCTCTTACTGGTGTGAAAACCATTGTATTCAAGCGTTACTTCACTTAATCTAGAATTGATAGATTTGTACTATAAGTGGGCATAAAAATTGGCTGTCCTAACTTTCTAATCTGTAATAAACACAGTCTAATAGGCATATTTTAATCCTATTGTGAGCTGCTTAGACGCATGAGTTCTGCAGGTGCCGGTGAGAAATTGGTATTTATTACTGAACTGGTAATCATACCAGCAACCTATCTCTGCAGCTCTTTGCCTTCTGACTGAGGCCGTGATGTGCACAGCAGGCTCACAAAGCTGCACTCCCAGTTTAAATGACCCAGCTTAGCTAGCAAGGCTGCTGTGACCCTCACATGACAAAGCCCCTGTGTAATTAATATACACGGTGAAATGCTCCCTGCACAGCCACTAACGTGATTGGAATCATGCACAGGAAAAATGTAATTGTGGATTCTGCATGGTGAACATTTTAGTCAAGTGGCATCTGATTGCCAATTCTTTTTCATTTTCTTCTTTTAACATTTGAGAAAGATTGAGATTTCTCCTCAAAGATGTAAATTAATCTTTAAAACTGGACATTTCCCAACATGGGGAGCTCAGTGGGGTGACACAACAGCCTACCGAGTTCATTTTAATCCCTCTGGGCAATTATAGTTTCAAATGATGAAGTTAAATCTTGCTCACACTTAATTAATTTCAACACTACATTTTAGGCGTGCAAGTCTTCTTGTCCTCCTCAAGACAAAACTGTTGTTAAATAGGATACAGTAGCCTCTTTGATAAGGATAGTTGTGCTTTATGCTGTTCATTAATTATATACTCTTTTTATTTTGTTGTTTATCTCCATGACTATGTGTGTGTGAGGGGGGATTTAGATAAGACAAATGGTCAGACAGTAATGCACTGCTGATGACATTTCCTTGTCTTTTCAAACTTAACTGATGGGATCCCATGTGTGGGCTTTGGCTTTATAAGCTCATTGTCATCAGAAAAAAATAGTTTTATCAAAGATGAGTGGGGTCAGTAAACATAATCAGATAGCAACTCTTCTCTGATAACATATAAATAATATTAGCAATGGATTTATTCTGGCAATATCCAATAATGTAGTTTAAAATGTTGACTTGAGTGCCAACAAGAGTATTTGCAGAAATGCTGCTGCTGTGTATTTGTCCTTTCTAAATGTTGAGTTAATTAATGATATGTCTGCACTATTATTTCACGTTTTATAATAAATGCATTACTGTACTGTCACTGAGTCCATTTTGACAAATATGTGGGTGGATGGATATAAAAAACATACATTGGTGGCTGTCAAGGGGTTAGATTTTTGAATTAATTGAGGGAAATGAATTCAACGTTAATAGGGCCTGACAGCAGACTGTGGCAATTCTGATGGCAATGATTGATGGTTGATGCACACGCAAGCTTATGACAAACGATGCTTGTTTTGCTCCTGGTGTATTTCAAATCCTGCTTGTGTGTTCCTTAAAAAAAAATTAATCAAGTGAGAAATAAATAGATAAATGGAAATAAATGAAGTAATTAAATACCAAAAACATTTTTTAACTGAAATACTTCTTGGCTGAGTCTTTTCGTACATATCAAATGCTGTTAATACTGAGAAGGTAGTGTGTGTTGTACTGCGTCCTTTCAGGGAGGTGGACCAGCCACCGCCATCTCTGACCCATATGAAAGAGGGAGCCCTATCATAGCTCTTATCACGCTGCTGTAGTCAGAGCCTTCTGACAGTGGCGTAATGCTGATCAGATAGCTGTGTGGAGTCATTGCTTACATGTGTCACAACCGCCGTCCATGATCATGTCAGAGTCATGCTGTGCGCCAGAGCCAGGCTCAGGGCTCAGTGGACCTGGCTGGTTTCGCGACTGACATTTCCCCAGCATGACCAGGCTAGTGGAGCTCTAGTCGCGGCCCCGGCTAATGTGCCTCTCCTGGGCCCCGCAGCACAGTGCTGGCAGCTGGAACGTGGGCGCACAGGTGCTGCCAGTGCCTGTTAGCTGTACAGTACCTCCTGGTGAGTCACAAACAACCCCAGCATGTGTCTGCTCTGATACCTCAGCTTATTAAAAGTCTAATGAATAAACAAGTCTTTTGTTGCAGGACCATGGAGTGCAATAAACTTATATTCTCCTAGCTGTCTTTGATCATTTTTCATCAAGCAGCAATAACAGTTCTGTGGCATCACCAACAATGACACATTTATCATTTTTAATTAGCTTAAAGACAGAGAAAAGTTTCAGAGAAATAATCAGATTAGATGTGTTTCCTGTTGATGTAAACTGGTGTTTATGAGTGTCAATTCAATGGTGAAAAATAATGGAGGCTTGTTTAAAAAGGACCAATGTTTCTTTTTTTGTTGATAGAGTGAAACAAGAGGTCTGTGAAACGTGGATGTTAAACCAGATTGATTTATTGGTTCTTTGGGCTGGACACGATTATCCTCTGACTCTGGGGATTAGACTGATTCCCAAACAGGACTGGGTCCTGCCACACAGTCATGACAGCTAAATTGTTTCACTCAAGAGGTTGTCCTCTTGTCCCCTTTACCTAAGCCATTTGTTACTAGACAGATATGGTATAATTGTACCCAGAGGAACTTGTAAGCCCATATTGTGAGTCTGTTTCTCTTCACGAACATAGTCCTTTGTGGCATCTAAAACTGTGAGGAGGAGGAGGGCAGGGTATGTATTCCCTCTTTGTTACAGGCAATATTGGATCACAGTTTCATAAAGTAGAGCACTGTTTAGAATCACTTATTTCCTCTGGAGCTTTGTTTTTCTCTCATGACAAATCTACTGCACTTGCTGTGTTTTGATCATATTAACAAGAAACATTTTTCATGTGCATGATATACGTTTTGTGTTGTAGAAAATAAAGCCCAGATATTGTTGTAATTATAAACAAACTTGCTCAAATTTATAATATATATTTCAAATTTTAAATAACAATGTTTTGTACTATTTTCTGGGAAAATCAAGGTAAGCTGTACATATCTAAGCATTTTTAAGTGCAGGTGAACTTGTTGGAGGCAAGGATCTATAAATGACTCTTCTCCTTTGGTGTTTGCAGTGGTGGTGTCGGGGAGGAGGGTTCACTCGCTGACCATTAGTGCGCTCAAGTGCAGTACATTCTATGGCTTGTCAACTCCTCTACTAATGTGTGATGAAATAACTCTATTTCGTACCCCAGTGAAAATCATCTGCTCGGGCGTGACTTACAGTACACACTGGTCAGAATACCTTTTTCTAATGCTGAATTTGTTACGAAAGCCTCATGATGATACAGTTATGGTAACATGGTGTGATATGTTAATGAAGTCATACCCACAGAAAAACATTTAATGATGATGGGCCAAGGTTAATTCAAATAATGGACTATTATATTATTCATAAAACACTTAAAACAATGTTACAAAGTGCTGTATGGCAATCAATGGCTTTGAGAACATCAATAAAAACAACATAAAAGGGGGCTGCCTCTAGCTCTTGTAGGCTGAGTCCTTTGCAGCGGCCCGGGTTTGAGTCCGACCTGCGGCCCTTTCTTTCCCTCTCTTTCTCACCCCTTTCCTGTCTATCCACTATCAAATAAAAGGAAAATCCTAAAAAACATGAAAGGAAGATAGGCTAATATTAGGTAAAAATATTAGTTCTAAGCAGGAATTTAAAATATGACAGATGTAACATCTGGCTTGTCTGATATTCTCAGACGGTTTGTCTAAAGCCTTATGGCTTGTAGGCAAAGACACAGCAAAATCTTTAAAAAAAAAACTCCCAAATGCATAACCAGTGTACAGTAGGTGTGTTCAAATAAATTATAAGTAAAACAGTAATAAACAACAATGACAAAGTAAATTATATATGCATAGCATCCTCTTTTCTTTATTTTTTATATTTGTAAGATTCATTTTGGTATATTAGATGTTGCTACATTCATTGATTATAATAAAAAATGGTCTACCTTTTTAGTGTTTTAGTTCTTAGTGCTGTGTATGCATTCCAGTTATGACATTTATTTCATCAAAGAACGATTAGGGAGGTTAGTGAAAAGAAACAGTAATTCTCTCCACGTCACAGTGATCCTCATGAACAATAATTTTCTTTAAGTAATGCTGAGTGGTATAGAACTAACAAATGAGCCTCTCCATGCCTGTGATAAGAGGTGCAGAGTGGTGAGGAGAGGTGTGTGTTAAGGGGTTAACCCCTGCTGTTCCTGTCTGTCCAACACCAACCCCCACCACCAACCTCACCTCCACCACCACCCAAGCCTCCTCCTCTCTTCTCTCTGCGCTCCACTCCTGCATAGGGCCAATACAAACAGCATTATTTATGCTCGGCAAAACACCCCTTAATTACTCATGAACTGGCGTGCGCTCCAGAGTCCGCCGCTCCCCTACCACCCACCAACAGCCATTAAACACTCCCTAAAAGCTTGCTATTTGATATTAGCACACTTGAGCCTTTAAGAAGGAATAAAAAAATAAATATATCTGGGAGTGATTTACATATGCACAGCAGCTGATATTTATACTCGACGGTGCGTCCCTGAAGGGCTTGTCTTATTACCTCTGTCCTAGCACAGAGATCAGGTAGGCCGGCAGGTGATTAATTCTGTACTCGCGAGAAGCCAACAATTCCACAAGAAGCAGCAGAGGATTTCTAAAGGGCTTTTTGTAAAGAACACTCAGTCTCTTTACTTTCTTTGTGGTTTATTTTCATGTCCAGTTGTATTGTCCTTTTATTAGCTTACTTGGGATTAGGTGATAATATGCTGAGTTGTGCTGTATGTGCTGAGATGGTTTGTACATGGTGTTTTATCTAGTAACAAACAGAGGATTTACTGTGTATCGGATGTGCTTCCTGTCTGAGGATTTACCTGCTCTGTGACAATTATTGCGTCTTACATGTTTCAGAGCATCACGTATGTCTTGTTGTGCTGACGCTCTAGAGCCGCTGTGATAAGCGTCAGACATCTTTGTGCTTGTACACTGAGATCAAAATCTTCATAGTCTGAAGCCTCTTGTTGCATTCCTATCACACACCACACACATTTTCCCATTCATGAGCTCTCAGCAATCTAAATAAACGCAACATTCGGAGTGAAAACGGGATGTAGTATTTTATAATCATTCAAATTAAGTTTTTTTATTCTTTGACTCTGCAGGAATCCTGTATAATTATGTAAAAGGTACGCACCCTACACAAAGTCCAAATCTTGCCCAACAACACAATTGCATTTTTGCACTTACAGCCGCAAAAAAAAAACATTAATTACTTGTACATCTTGCTTCCAAAAAGCTGGCTGAACCTCTTCCTAGGCCTTCACTAGTTGAACCAGCAAAATACTGTGTTCAACTTCGTCTCTAATTACATCATCAGATTCAAACAGTAGAGTCATCAGCTGCTCGCTCGCTGTGTACTGTTTAAAATCCCTCTGTCTAATTACGGCTTTAGTCCCATATCCCGATGACATGGCAGTGATAGATCATTATTTTTCCCTGCAATTTGTTATATTCTTTGCAATATAATTGGATCAGATAAATTATTATGATTAATGGATTCTCGGGTTTCTGTGAGCAACCATTAATAGTAAGGGTTTGAAACAGGCAACATACACAAATTTAAGGTGCCAGAGAAATATATGTCTGAGCCTCTTAAACCACTCACTACAACGTTTTCATCAGAGGCGTTATCTTAAGTCTGTGTTTTTATTTAGTTGGCTTGCATTATAGATTTGTTAACCTGGTACTTCATTACTTCAGATAAGTGATTGTTCCTATTTCACAATTAAATATTTATGCAATTTATGTTTAGTAGCATAAAGTCAGTGAAAAAATAGCTTTCTCTTCTTATTATTGTACATCTACAGGCGTAGCAGTGCTGCTTTAACAATCAGCACCCCTCTGTTTACTACTGCAGACATGGCCCATCCGTTCAATTTCAAGTTTTTACCATGATAGTTTATTAATGAGAAGTGAAACTGTTTTCCAACACCCTAAATCTATACCAAGGCTGCAATTTAGCTCTTCCAAAAAATACTGTCCAGTTATGGTGGATGGACACTAGTCAATTCCCTGTGCATGAGAATGGCTCATTAACGGGGCGAGGCAAGCGGTGTGCGTTTGTATATGGCTGGCGGTGGTGGACGTGTAGAATGGATTTATGGTGTCACTCAGCCCTGGAGAACGACTAATGAGGGTGCGCAGGCTAGCAGCGTCCGAGTGGGGTAATTCCACCCACCATCCATCCAGCAGAGGGGGGTTGGAAGGGGGTTGTGGAAGGAGGACACATCCCTCATTATGTGAGAGTGTCTCAGGAGCTTTCTTTAATATTTTAATAAATAACATCAGCCCAACAAGAAATTAATGAATAGTATCATTAATAATGAGCCCGAGCCTTGTAGTGATAGGACAGATATTAAATTGAGCCACTGTGGGGAGATCTCCTGAGACTCAGGATTTTTCCAGCAGCAAACAAGGCCAGTGAATGAGGCAGCCGTCCCTCCGTGCCAACAGCTTTTACAACAGGTTGAAAGTAATAAAGGAGGATTTTCCCAGCGATAGAGTTAAGCCCTAGGAAATCTGCTCATGTAGATCGCTATGAAAGGCACAGCCACATGTGATCCTTAATTAAACTTCAATCAAGATAATGCTGTTTGCAGGAGAAGTAGTTAAAAAAGGTGTCCCCAGCCCTCTGTTTCCATCCAGTCAACCTCCCCGCTTCATATTGTAGCGGTCATAACCCCACTTATCTGCTTCTTAAACTTGTGTGTGTTTGTTTTAATTTGTAAAGCCTGGTATCATTTCTTTGTATGGTTTTAATTCAGGCTTACATTTGTCAGGATTTTTCTCTTTTGTCTTTCTTTATTTACTCTTTGTAAATTATGTCCTCCAGATTATGCAGAAGAAATTAATGTTGAAATGTAAGTACTGTAATGCATTCTGCCTGTGCAATGTGAAGTTATTCTCTCAGATTTGAAGAAAAGGAAAAGAAAACTTTCTTCTTTTATTTTGAAGGCCTAATCTTCATCACTTAAGACAATTTACATTTGAAAACTGTTTGTACCACAGATTAAAAGATTGCTATATAAACTATAAACGTCCCCTATAGTGCATTGTAGGTTTGTACCTGAGCTAAGATAACACCAGTGTCAACTTTATTGAGGTCTGACTGGCCCATAATTAAATTAGTGAACAGGTTTCTACAGTGGTTCAGCCAGCTTCACCATAGAGACCACAGATGAGTAATGCCATTTGTTTTGCACCTTGAAAGTACTATTATTACTAATAAAATAATATTAATGCTTTGTATGGAAATCATTTAGTGGAGAGTTGCTCAGCAGCTTCATCTTATTGTAATGTATGCCACTTTTTAGCTACTAAATCTCTGCTATTCCTTCCTGTTAACATTAGCTTGGTGGATATGCAACATCTTATCTTAAAGGTAAAATACATTAATTTACACAGAGCAGATTTGGGTCATGTTCATTTACATAATAGTATGCATTATCAAAGTAGGTAAACGACAGGATGAGGCAAAGTGCTTACACTTAATCATTGGTGTGTTACCTTATTACATGAAAAGTTAATGTGTATGGGATTCTGTATTATTAAATATTGTTTGCTGCTCTGCCTGCTAACATAGGATATAACACAGTGCAAAACTTAACTGTGGCAGTTAGCCTTGGTTAATTTGTTTAACACAGACTTGGCCAGTTTTTTTATTTTTTATATAGATGTCCAGACGTTTTAAGTACATTTATTGGTCTGGATGTGGTTTTGTTGCGTACTCAAATCTGCCACCAGTAATAATAAAATAAACCCCTGTTTTTTTTAAAAAACAAACTTTCAGTAGTGCTTGCTTACTTCTTTAGGAAACTAATCTTTGGGTTTATAACAGAGTTAGGCGGCTTTAAATAAACATTCCTACAATTTGTAATGTATCTTATGAAACGTTAAGTTAATACAACCAAAACAGTTTAATTATTCATACATAGTACAGGGAGTAAGTAGTAGGTGCTAAATTTTGTCCCTAAAATTTGGCTTGTCATTTCTGTTTTGTTTAGACCATATGTCCCTACCACATAGAATATTATATTCATTCCCCGCTGTATAAAAAAATACCAGTGTTTTCTTCATAATAAAAAGTGGATTACTGTGAATCACAGGAAAGCATCACCAGCTGTCACAGAGAAATGAGACCATGCTGGCCAACATCTACAATGATTAAAAAACTTTAGAAATTAATAATTAATTAGCTGATATTTTGTTATTTGCATGGCTGTGGTAGTTCCGGTCATTATTATTTCCCTAACGTGTTTGAATAAGGTTGTTAATTAATGTTTTTTAAGACAAAACATTGTAATGTCATTAAAATTTGTTCAACAGGTGGAAGAAAAAACTGGAAAACTGAAACATATATGTAACAGTGAAGATGTATTCTGGGTTTAAAGAAGGGTTAAAAGATATGAAATGGAAACTGTCCTGTAGTTTGTAAAAAAAAAAATATTATTATTTATTAGTTCTGTCAATCGATTAAATTATTTAATTGTGATTAATCGCATTAATGTTATAGTTAACTCACAATTAATTGCACATTTTTATCTATTCTAAATGCCACTTGATTTATTTTTGTTTCATTATTTTTTTCTCATTTTAATGCCCTTATCAACATAGAAAGGTGGAACGGCTTGCTTTGTGCAAATGTTTTTTTTAATGAAAACAACATTGGCATGTAGCCTACTGTAGTGTTCAATTTCACATGTAACATTCTCACTTGGAGCAAATAATCTCTCACACAATGTAACACTGTCCATCAATAAAAGGGTGGAAATAATATTTTAATTTGCATCAGCTGTTTGTTTGGCCAAGTGGTATTTCAGACTCTACGTGTTGCGATGATAGCTCAGTTCACAACGACAAGACACACAGATCACTTTGGTCTTGTCAATGGAACCATTTGTCAACTTTTAAAAAGTAAACTTTCCATTCAGAATCTTATTGGTGTCCATTTCGGCGTCTCCGCTCGCCATCCACTCAAAACATTACGTTACTACTCTTTGGCCGGCTTGCAAGCCCAAAAAAGTGTGTGCGGCATGCCTGTTGTTTTATTTCCGGTCTAGCTAAATCCGTTGTAGTGTTGTAGTTTTTCTAACGTTACTAGTTGTTGCAACATCATGTGTAAAAAAACACGTTTGCTAGGCCAAAAAGATCGTTAATCTCACGATAAAAAAATTGACGCCTTTAAAATGGGTTTGCGCTAACGTGTTTAACTGACAGCATTATTATTTATATATTCAAAAAAAGGACAATGATACTTCTGAGGTAAAAATGCTGCAGTCCTCCACACCTCCAATTACCCAGCGCCACCATTGCTTGTCTGGTTGACTCCTCTAAAAGCAATACTCAGCAGAACATGGCTTTCATGTTGTGCTTTCTGCATGAGTAATTACGTCCTTGATTTCTGAGGTGCAGTTGTATAGCTTCCACAGTAGAAAAAAACAAAGATTGATTAAAAGAATGTGTTTTTTTTTTTTTTTAAATAACCAAATATTTACCAGCTGCACCTTTTGATAGTGAACCAAGCACCAAAAGCCACTAAGGAGGGAATCTTCATTAATATTATGTCTTTACTTTTGAAATGTAATGACGTCTGCATGTGTTCATGTATTCTGTGATCCATGCTTCTGTGTAACTTTATAAAGACACAACTACCTTGAGCTGCACCTCTGCAACTCACACAGAATACTGTAGGAGGCTGACCGGACAAAGACAAATCACAAGCTCTCCAATTTCCATAGTGCTGTACATCTTTTAATCATCAACGACTAAACAATGAACAACACTGGGCTTGTGGCATTGGATGAACAAGAGCAGTGAGGCTCCTCTTTCCCCCCTTCATGCTGCGGGTGGAATGACTCCATAGAGGGTCATGGTGTAAAACTGTTGCCCCAAGGTCAGCATACTGACACTTAATTGTTTGTCCTGTCATGTGTCACTTCCTTGAAATTTCATATCTGACCCTTGTTAGCCCTGTGTTTCTGTTTTAATCCCCAGTGTGACAGAAAGATCACGACTGTGCTGTGATCAAGATGTGTCAGATTACTTGTGTTGGGTCCTGTCATTTTGATGCTATACAGGCCGGAGATGTGTGTTTGTCATGTACAAGACTGAGGAATTGTCTCTGTCTTTAATGCTATTTTCACAGATTAGTTTCTAGATATTCATCTTAACAACTTAATTGAAGACAGCTGTAGATAGTCTAATGTAACATCATGCTATTCTCTAATTGGTCACTGAGGAAACTGAATCGGCTCACTCCTCTGATCACTAGGACTCTAAAAATGATTGTTTTAAAAAATTAACCACGTTACAAAGCCACAACCCTATCTTATGTAAAGGGTTGCACTTAATATTTTAAATCTTTGGTAATATATACGAGTGTGTAATTTATTTGAAAAAAAAAAAAAATAGAATAGACCTTTGTTTAATGCCTGTAGTTTGTCCTTGTTTATACAGTATGTCTCATTGTTATACTTTACATTTCATTCTTTTGAGGCACTTTGGGAATAAGTGAAAATCAATACAAATTTGATTATGAATGGGAAGCTACATCAATCACAGCACACATGTATTATTGCTTTTTCACTTGACCAGCTGCTGCAGCACAAAAGAGCATGAATCTTCGGTTAGTCATAAACAGAGGCCCAAAACTGTTTTTATTACATGTTAAGTTGTGTATTTATTTTGTTTCTTTGATACATTTTTATGTGTGCCATATGTATTTGTGCAAGGGTTTTTGTAGTTTGTATTCCATGTGCTCGTGTGTGCATGCAAGCCACCGAGTAACATTGTAAGCATGATTCAGCATCATCCACACTATCATTTTTTAATCAGTTACATGCCCTTAAAGAATCATTTTCATTTTATTCTTCTCTACCATGTCTTTTTATTTAACCTGCACTTTAACATTTAAAACACCAAGTTCACTGAAAACGTGGCTTTCCTAAAAGAACGGTAAAACATGAGCAGTTAGATGATTGTACAGGTTTTAAACAAACCTCTAGATTAGTTCACTTTGGAAAACAGAACAAAGGTGAACGTTAACATTATGAAACAACCATTGTAAACATCGATCACAGTTTACAGACATAATTACTTTTTTAAAGTTTACGTCTTGCACAATTCATAGTTGTGCACAGGGTTTTCTTGAGTGATTATTACAGACAAATTGAGTGCACTTTAAATTACATATTTGACTGCTCATTTCTTGCCAGTATGGACTTCACTGTAGCGAAGCCACTGCAATCCCATTGTCTTGGTGATTAACTTTGGAGAGTACGATGATTTTATGACCCGTGGAAAAGAAAGTTTTAGATCTTTGTGGAGTTTTCTAGACACATTTAATGGTGTCCTGTAGAGTTCATTGTATTGAAAACCAGAGATGGCAAAGTACTCACTTCCCGTACTCAAGTAGAAGTACAGATACTTGATAAAAAATAAAAATACTTTGGTTGATTTATCTTCTTTACTTAAGTAAAAGTAACAAAGTACAGGCTTGGAAATGTACTTAAGTATAAAAGTAAAAGTAGCCTTGCGAATGACAAAGCTACCTGGACCACACAGATGGTACTAGAGTGCAAGCTGAAAAACTTCAGTGGATATGGATAAAAGTCTCTTTATATGCCATTGCCTACATTTTAAATGGATGTCTGGCAATAGGCCTAAAACATCACATATATGATAATTGTGACAGAGACTGGGACTCAAGATTAATAAGATTCTGTGAGAATTCACAGATCCAGTTTCTCTTTTTTCAATCTTCCCCTTCACATTTAAAGGAATCTACATGTTTGTGTGTCAACTCAAATATGGCTTCTGGAAAAAAATAAAGGATAAAATATGAATTACTAAACAGACATTAATTAAGAAGTTCCCCATACTTTTAGAGTTACGCAGCATATTGGCCAGAGTCATTCTTTATGCCTACTATCTCAAACATCTCTCTCAGATAAGGCCGAGGATGATTGGGAATGTCTTGCTGCTTGTCTGCCGCATCTCTGGGATCTCCGTTTTCTTCATTTTCAATCATGTCGCCATCCATACTGTGTGCTAACATTACCGCCTTCAAGCTGCAATGATTTACCACAAATGAATGTTGCCGAATCTGTCAAGTCGCCTTGTAGTGGTGCGTCAAGTGCAACATATATATTCCCATCCAATTAGATTGAATTTGGGATTGATGACATAAGAAATAATAACGGTAACTCCAGTGAAATTATTTGAAACTAAAGTAACAAGCCAATTTTGTAAAATGTAATGTCCCGTCACTTCTATGCTGGTGCATGTGAATCCTTGTGAGCCTGCTGTTAAAACACACAATACAACCAATATGAGGACCCATTCAGCTAAATACTGCTCTCTAAAAAACATTAGTAGTCAAAACCTCCACAGGTTGCCTTTATCTCCAATCTGATCCATGTAAAAAAATACTTAAGTGTAATGACACAGTTGAATAGTTTGAAAAATGTTATCACTTTGTTGTCTATTTTGACATATTGTATTTTGCTAACAAATATGAAATCAAACACAACAAGGCATATACCATTTATGTACAGTATTACAAATCATCAAACTCTATTATCTGTAATTTATGATGTCTTTTTTTTCTCTCACTCCTGCAGTTTTCCCTGTGCAACACTCACCAAAGAGTTAACAAATGATGTGCTTGTGTTTGTATGAATGTATTGATCAGCGCTCCATTTGGGCAAATATCTATCTTTATTTAGGATGGCAGGCTTGCAGGCAGGAATGCTGTCTCTCTCCTTCATGCCATGTCTTTTGTTTTTTGCCTCACTGGCTCCCCTAACTGCCCCGCTTTATTGAATAAATTCAAGCTGTCACTTCCTATGCTGGTAGAATAACTCAAACACAACCTATAATAATACAGGAAAAGTAGGATAAAATAATCTTGTCATGGCTGTAAAAGTGATTGCTTGAAGCCATCGTCTGCAATCAATACACTAATTCCATAATTTATACTTGCGTCAATTGAGGAGGAAGGAAGCTCTTATATGGTATTTCTTGGCTCACTGACCAACTTTAACCTTCAATAGAAGTGAGTGTGGGATTATTGTGTTGTTTGGCTCAAAGAAATCACCTACAAGAGTGAGAGGCAATGTCTGACATTTTATGTTCAGGACCAAAACCTAAACTGATTAATTCTTGGTAAGCACCAGCTCTTGAGCTTTCACTATCTTTATGACAGCAAATCCCTGACACTCAGCTGACGGAGGGAAGCTGGCCAGTGATTTTCTCCAACTTATTTCTTTTATCCTTTCTTTTTATGGAGGGGAAGGTACCTTTCTTCTTCACCCCAGAGCAAGAGGAATTATTCACCAATGCCAGAACTCATTATCAGTTCCTTGTTCTGTCTGTTTCACTTTCAGCGGTTGCCAATCACAGGCTACACATTTTCTATTAATTAGGTCTTTTTATGGGTCCTTCCTGCCTTACACTTTATGGCTAAGGCTATATGTAGACCAGTACATTATTAGCCATTGCAGTAAACTATTAAACTACTAAATATTCTCTCAGACATGTTTTAACAGATCCGTTGTTAGTGCCAACAACTATGTTGCTGTTGTTAGGATGAGATCAGCGAAGCCCCACATTAAATCCATAAAGAGCAGAATCCCGGAAGGCATCAGAAGTTTCTCTGAAAGGAAAAAATTGATTGCAATTAGCAGAGAGATTGGTGAAGTGTTTTTCTGCCCCCTCTAGTGATGCTAATAACTTAATGATCTCTAAAAATGCATGCAATTTGCCTCAATTGGATTTAACCATATTGTACTTATGTGCCTCAGATTTCCAATCTCTGAAGGTGTGATTGAGCGTCAGACATTGTATGGTAAATAATGTCATCAACAGCCAGGAAATACCACAGCTGTTCTGGGTTTACTATGTCATAAAGATGAAGCTGTAAGTAACCAAAGCTTTTAGCCTTGTTGAACTTCAGCTAAACTTTTCTGTCCTTTTGAGTTCTGCTCAGTGGCACGCTACAGACAATTATTATCCTTGGTCATAGAAATCTCTGTAGGCTAATATCAACCCTTAATATTAATATTGTCAGCGCAACGTAAGATATGTGAAGTATGTACTCACCTGCCTCCAATCTTCTCAGCCCAGTGTCCTTGCTAGTACACTATGTTCATATTGGACAATTCCATACAAGACAAAAATTAAGGGAGTGGAGCTTTTCTAACCCTGAAGTTAACATTTGCCTTGGTATTAACTGTAGTCACAATCTTTCTTTAAGTGTTTTAGTCACCTGAACCCTAATCCTGAACCATAGATAATTTGCCATACCCACAATATTTTCCCAAAGTTAACTATACAGTAGCTGCGATTCACAGATATTGTAGGAAGAGAGCATTTTAAAGTTGTCACTGAATGGAATTAAATTCATCCAATATTGACATTCTTTAGGATTTGTCTTCTGTGTCCAAAGTGTTTCTGGTTTTCTTTTGGCATAAAATTGTGGATATTGCTAGTTTTTTGTTTCAAGGATCTAGGACCTTTAACAGGATGGTCTCACAAACAAATACGTATAACCTTCTATTTTGTTATAAGGACATCAACATAACAACATAACAACTAAAAGCTGGCAGTAAAAGTGAGAGTTAATCTAAAAATAAATCTTTATCTTTATCAAACCAATAATCCAACCCAATTAGAAAACCCCACAAACAGTGACTGTGCAGTGTGTATCATTTGTTGTTAGAGAAGGTGGTCTAACACAGCAGGGGGGCAGTGGCAAGTGAGACCCCTGCCAAGTTGTTGAGGACAGAAGGACCTGGGATCATTATGATCACTAAATGTGTGTGGTGTACAGTTACAGCAGAAGATTGGCAAGGAGGTGTATGACCTTTGCTATATTGACCTACTGGTTAACTCCTAGCGGGGTGCACCAACAACACAAAAAACAACGTTCAAGAGGAAAAGAGAAAATGGCAAAAAATATTACTCAAAGTGACTAGTTTGTTTACTTACTATACGTGCATTTTTGTTGGATGTATGCATAGATTTGATACTGAACATATGTGCATACCAGGCACAAGTTCAGTGTGCGTGCGTGCGTGCGTGCGTGCGTGCGTGCGTGCGTGCGTGTGTGTGTGTGTGTGTGTGTGTGTGCATGCCTGCCTGCGTGCTTGCCTGCGTTTTTGGGGCAAAGCGGTATTGTGTTGGGAAAGGGGGGGCGGGGGTTGTGACAGACAGAGGTCTCACCTCACACTTCACGTCCCAAATAGATTAAAATAATTTTTTTCTCCCAGATCCTGCCTTTCCCACTGCTGCCTGAAGCAGAATGAGCACTTGTGAGGATAATTAAAATTGATGATATAGAATGACAGAGACATGATTTCTGCCTGCAGCAAGAGGTCTCTCAAGACAGTCTAACCAAACTGTCATGCCAGCGCTATTCTGTTTTACATGACTGTTTCACCTTACTAAATTGATCGCAAGTAAATACTTTCTATTGAATTAAAGTGTGATATATCAGTCTGGGGACTTTAGGTTACTTTCTTTTGATGGAAGTTGTCCTTTCGTAACCCTCCATCATGGTTAGGTTAATGTGAGGGATTTCTATTGAACTAGTGTGTATTTTAGCCTGTTTAAAAGAGTTCAACAGGCTAGAGGGGATTGCAGTTTTTACAGCATATGTTGACTGATTCTTGAAACAGGGCATTTTTAAATGTTTATGTATATCAAACCTCTGTAAGCATCTGTAACTGGTGTGGTTTACCAAAAGGCATTATGTTACAAATTCATTCCAGCAATTTTTAAAATGATTTGTTTCTAGAATGTCAGTTTTCTATTCTGTGTAAATGTAGATTTTTACTTTTTTATATAAATATCTAAATATCATTTTAGGAATCTGTGTTGATACTTCTTCCACTTGTGCACAGGTGAAAAGATAATGTCAAACTAATTATCTGACTGCAGGGTGTCAGAATGTGAGAGTGCTCTGCTTTTGATTATTCATGAGTTTTAAAAGTTTCATAATATCTAAATGTGTTAGTTTGTGAGAATATGATGGATTGGCTGTTTTAGAATTACAGTTAATTATTGCACTAGATACATGATTAAGGGCAAGCTATTTCTTTATAGATAGCACATTGATCTTTATCTTGGTCAACTCCTCAACATGTTTTGTGCTGGCTCATTGACACGGCCATTTGATTATTCACAACACGTCATTTTAGTCCTGAATGGGAGCAGCTTGCTCCTGTTTTCTGGTTTATTTGAAGGAGCTGAACAGCTGTCAATGAGAAGAGCAGGGGGACATAGGGCTAGACGTGGGGCAAGGTGGGGGGATGGTAAGCCACTAAAGACACTAAACCCCCACCAGGGTCCGTCTAAAGATAAATATTGATTGCGGACAGTTTTAATTACTTCCTTAAATTGAGCAATTTTGGTTTTCCCAGTTGGTGCCCTGCAAAAAATCCATGTAGGATTCCACGTTGAGGGAGAGGAAGAAGGTTGAGCATGGCGCACCATAAATCACTGCAAATACATAATTCATTGGAAGCATGTGAAAAGGACAAGACAAGATTCTTTGGATCATTGAAAAAAACATTTCCACAGGTCTTTCCATGTAGTGAGATTACCACTTTGTTTGTGCTGGCCTCAAAAATGTGTTACCTCCTTCAACTTGCACTTTCAATTCAGTTTTATTCTTATGCATTTTATTTTCTGATTTGATTGATTTGAAAGGATAATTCAATAAAACAAATACTTTTAATTACACTGGGGATGGTCAAAATAGAAGTAACAACAGCATTAAGATTTTACTCAGGAATAGAATCACTATTTCTATTTCTGACATACTTGATGTGCACTCATTTTCAGAAGGCCAAGGTCACTTTTTATTACTCTGATTTTGAGTCATTTGGGCATGCTATTTCCATTATTCCATTACAGTATCTCCTAAATGCAGAACAGGGATCACATCTTGTTACACATTATACTTTACATGTAGGTAACATTATTGCTCTACTATTCAATTGATTCCTACTAATAAGTTTAGCTTGTCATCTGAAAAAATTTGTTACCCACAAAAACCTTGCACACTGAGTCCGATGTGTTTTATCATTCTATTTGTTGTGAACATTTGCAATACAAAACAATGTCGTCGTCAGACAGTGAGGATGATTTTGTGGTTTTATTCTTCTAAAAGTCAAAGCCTGCTAGCAACTGAATTAATAACTGTGCTTGGAGACTTGAATCAGCTTATCAGATGCCATTTTGGGTGATGACGTTTTGCACGTACAGTGCAATGTGCAATTTTTTTGCTACTTAGCACAAAGTACAGGTGAGACTTATCGGAATGTCATTAGTTTTGCAGGTATTTCATAAAATATTTATAAAACAAATTAAAATGAATGTTTGTACCAAATATCACATCTATTCAATAGTTAGAGTAGACCTCTCCCTTAACACCACAAATGCCAACCTCATGCTGGCGCTAGAGGAAAATTCAGGGCAACACCAAAGTCAGTAGGATTCATCCTCTGGGGAACACAAATATCTGTATTTAAAAGAATTAATTAATTTAATAAATTCAATTATAAATTCCATGTCAATCCTTGTAACAGTTGTTGAGAGATTTTAGTCTAGGCCAAAGGGGTGGAACAACCCACAGACCTCTACATGCAGCCTGCAAGGATGAAAAATAATCTCAGTATAATGTCCAGTTGTAGCTTTTCTGGAGTTTTCCATTGCCCAGCTCTCCATACCACCAAATAGATTGGTCACTGGAATTACACGATTCAGGTTTCCAAGCAAGGCATTACTCTGTTGTGTTGTAAAGACCCCTACACTGACCTGTGCATGGAAGCATAGGAGGACGGATTTTTACACTGTTCATCAAAGATGCTACAAGCCATTGGCTTCGAATTTTTTCTGTTCCTTTCTGGTATTAAAGAGAACATAGGTAGCTGACTGAAGCACTGACCTTAATCTGAAGGGTTGTGCTGTTATACGCAGAGGTGAGTCTGGTCAGCTGTGCTACACCAGGTCATTGTCCATCCATACTATGACGGCGGCAGAGGAATGCATACAAAGTGAAGCATTAAATGTAGATACTCTAAGCGTGGCGTCTCACTCGGGAGAACAGTTTCAGGCTGATGTAGTTTGTTCAAGTATTAGTGATATTTCACAGAGAATACAATGTCCCATTTGTTTTCAATGAAGATGCTTGAAAATAGTGTAAAACATATACAGAGGAGATATTGTACAGGCAGCAAGCATACTGAAAGACCAGTGTGAGTGCATTTCTCATGCCTTTTCTTACATTATTATAATACTGCAAACAAAAAGCAAAAACACTTGGTGTGTGTGTGTGTGTACCAATCAGTTATTGTTGTTTGATGTGCCTGTTGTTGTGTGCTTTCTGGCCTATTTCACATTGTTATTCATATGTGTTGATCAGCATACATTCCATACATCAATAGTGTAAACACACTTTGCCTCAGCCTACAGATGACGAGGATTATTCTTAAACAAACTCAAATGAATAAATAATATGTCAAGGAAGTGCTTATACTCAGATCCATAAATTACCTCTGCAGGCCCCCACACTTTCCTCCATGATATTGGTGTGAGTGAGAGTCACGCCTGTGATTACGTCGCTCTTCTTCTTATGCACCAGACTGACAAGCCCTTGTCGGAGAAGGGGTGCGAAGGGGGTGGAGGGGTAGACAAACCCCTCGCTCTGAGTGCTAATGGATGATTGGAGGCAGGATAGGAGGCTTCAGTTCTCTCTTTCATCCTGGCCTGCTTTTGACCCGGAGTGCTAGCAGTAATCGGCCCGGCAGAGGGGTAATCATTCCCCGCGTGCAGACTCTGATAAGTTGGAACACCTTCCCCCGGCAGCGGAGGGAGCTCCCGCGGCCTCCCTGGTTATCGCTGTCCCCGGCACCCCTTCAAGAGGCTGCATTGCCTCCTCTCCCAGGCTCAAAGGCTCCATCAACAGTGGCTCTCTGCTCAGCTTTCATCTGACAGAGCACATAAGCCGGTGAAAGGGAGGAAAAATAAACTGGGTTCTATCTCTCAAATTGTGATCTTATGAATTCGATTGGGTCACTTTTAAAATGTAACTGCACAATTTGTTATTTCCCCCTGTTTCCCTTTCTCTGTTAATATCTGTGGCGATAAATTGCTTCGATTGACAGGCTCATTTTTTGTTGCGTGCTTCTGTATTTGCGATAAGGCAGCAAACCGTGGTCACCTGAAGGGGCTGAGAAGTTCTCTGAGGCTCGAGTGCTTTTGCTCAACACCTTTCATGTAAGCCACTGTGAAAATTGCTTGGCTTATTTTGTTGAGGAAAATCCCCATGTTTTGCTTGATTACATTTTGTTATGGTTTTCCTCCCATTTTTCAGAGAACTTCTTAAACCTGCCGAGATTACTGTTTAATAGGGATGATATTGTGCTGGCTTTATTGGCTATTTGCAGCTGCACCACCAGCTCATTTAATAGCCCCGTCGGTTGTTAAAGGGATTACACAGCTGCCACACTCTAGTGTGTACAGTGGGCCTCCGGTGGAAAAAAGACTATTGCCTGAAATGGGAAGACAGAAAGGAAAATAATTTTCTGTAGTTTTTCAGAAATGTGTGATCATACATGCAAAGTTTGCCTGTCACATTCAAATTACCTGCTCGCCCCTTTGTGATCTGACTCTGATGATTTCCCATTCCATATCTAAGTGACCTTTAGAAGGCCAGAGGCACTACCCAACATTGATTAAATAAATTGATCCCCACACGTTCAAAGGATATTAATTAGACATGGAAAACAAGTGAATGAACACAAATAGCTCTTAGTTTAAATGCAAATAAAACATTGAGAGGGATTTGAGAAAGCCCAATGACAAACACACAGAGTTGAAGTCTGACTCTTGATATCATTCAAAATTGGGAAAGCTTGCTCACAAACCTTCCCTATGTGGATAAAAAACAGTTCAAATAATATTTCTCAATTAATATGATTGTTTAATGGCTTTGTGTAAATAATTTTCTTCTTAAACAGTTCATGTCCAAAGCAAAACAAATCTGCATGATTACTTACTACATTCACGGCTGAAGACCAATACATAACTTGACCAAATCTGTCTTCTTTGAACCAGGATGCATGCTGAGATGTCGTACTTTAGTGGCCTGTGTCTTGTCCATGTCAGCAGCAGCTGCCAAATAGGTTTCAATCGAGAGGGCAGAGTCATACAATATGTGCCAAAGCTAACAGCTGTTAACTACGCAACCTGCAGGCTATGAACTGCATCTCTGTCCATTGTCAGTCTTTCCACAGTTAAATATTCCAGGAGGAATTTGTTACAACAAGGCCATACATAACGGGTGAAAACCCTTTACACCAATATTGCTCTCAAAATTGGCAGCATGAGAAGGAGGGACATGAGGGATGCTTGAGAGCAGTACCCTATCGCTCTCAGCCCCCTGGGAGCCACTTGGCCAGCTTTCATCCACATAATTATAATAAATTTGACATTTCATAGATAATATTGATTTCTTTATTTTAGCATTTCACCATAGGTGACAGTCTAGTGTCAAGAATGAAATTTCTATTGATCTTCTGCACATTAATCCCTCATGTGTATGTGATCATTTTTATAAGACCTTTTACTGCACATAAATCAATATTTCATATTTCCAGCCATGGCAGAGGAGATGTCATATTTGTAAACTGTGTCTTGACACTAGCAATTCCTTTCTTGTTCAGCTGCAACTGTGCAAGACCAGTCAATTTGGGGTGGTGGGAGCAGAGGCACAAGGGAAGAGGGGAGGAGGGGGTGGAGGACCAGAATTTGCAGTCTGCAGCTTTGGTCTGGCTGGGAGGAGCTGAGTGCTTCTTGAGATACGTACCACAGCATTGATGGTGAAATATTATTTTTAAAATTAATTAGCCTCCAAAGTGATGCAGGGCTATTAATAATGGAAATAAACTGGAAAATCATTCAAATTGATTAGCTCAGTGCTAGTAATAGCATATTGAACACTAAATTGTCTGGTAATTTCTGGCTATATGTTTTCTCCAATTTTCAAGAGTACACTTAAATCCCAACAGTGTGCGGCTGTTAATCAATCAAGAAGGAAAACTCACACAGTACATCTGATTGTTACTAACTTTTGATCAGCAAGTCTTTGACAGCGTGCCTTACATATATGTATTGTGAAGATGTAGTTTTTTTTAATTTCATTTTACAACTTTTTATTAGCATTTTCACTTGCATTAATAATTTTTCTGAAGGACCTAAATGTATTTGTGCTTTGATAATTAGATGTATATTGACAAAATACAGCCGTATGGAATATTTGAAACACAACAGAAATTTTCAAGGGTTACATGTCCAGAATCCTGAAAGTGTCAGAATGAGTGACTTGTTTTCCGCAACGATTTAAAAGCCAATTTCCCCGCATACTGGAATGTTGCTCTCAGCTGCAGTATAACATGACAATAACCATGGAGAATGCACAACTGTTTGGTGAAAAATATGATCACCTGAATGGTGCAGACACCTGACCTTTTCTCAGTCTCCCTTAACATGTCCCTTCCATACAATCAGTGTGAGAGCGCCGCACAAGAAAGGCCAGTCCATTAAGAGAATATGCTAATTTTGCCATCCGCTCCTAATTGATGCCATTTTACCAAGTAAACAAGACTTCTGTCTACAATGGATGTGTTTCTGCCAGTTAAAAGGATATTTCACATCGGGTTTTCCTGTAATTTTCTCTCTGAGAGCTACTGGTGTGCCATTATTGCAAATTATAAGTCTCTTCTTTTGAGGAGAGGTGCTATTCTTGCTGTTTTTTTCCCCCTCCTTAAAGGCCATCCACTATTTTTTGTCAGTCACTGGAGAATCTTCATTCACGTGAAAAGGTGTCAGTGCCTGACCGTTTGAGCATGATGACAGACACCCAGTAGAAGTGTGACTGACTGCCTGACACCATAGAGGTTTGTCAATGATGTCAACAGCACTCTGGCAGCTAACACAGTATTGTCCCAGACACTCTACAGGACAGCATCATAATATGGGATGTAGACAGGGCGTGATGTGTTATCTCCACAACCTCTCTCCCATCCTTCAGTCTTTACCACAGGCCATGACTGAAGGTCTATGAGGATCCCCGATGCGCAGAGTTGCCTAGATTCATCTTCCCTGTCAGCCACGTAATGCTGTATGAGCTTGTTCCTCCATTCAAGTAATGCTGATGAATCTGCTGTCCAGATGCCTTTTGCTCCACTTTGTTGAAACAGGGAGATAGACCCATTACAATGTACCTTTAGGTCGGACCATACATGATCATTTCTTCCATTCTGCAAAATTGTTCTTTAGCAAAGAGGCTATCAAAGTGTGCATTTGTATGTGTGTTGGGGGGGGGGCAGGAAAGGTTGACTGGCACTCAGTGCTAAGCTGTCTCTCTGAGGAAAGGGCTGTTTAAAAGGCAGGAGCTGGCAGCGGAGCAGACCTCTCAGCTCCCTGTCTAAATACTGCCTCTGTATGACTGACAGCAAAGCAACAGCGCACTGGCATTCTCCTTTCAGCCACTCAGCAACCCTTAAACAAAAAAGCACAGGATTTAACATAAAAATCGGACCAGAGTGTAATGCAGCACTGCTGCCATCACTGCTTTTTAAATTATTTAACATGACAAGCTGTCCTTTTGTTATTATTCTTGTGTATGTGATATGACCTTGTGGGTTTAAAAAAAAGTGCTGTTGTAACATGAATTTATTAGGATGATTTGAATAATCAGGATAATGTGCAATTACAAAATACTTACCCTTTACATAGTTATACAGTATTGTTTCTGTTTCTAATGATTTGAGCTTATTAAAACTGTTCCTGTGTGCTTTGAATCCCTCTCAGAAATGATACAAGTTAGCTTCATCTCTAATTTATTGTTATTTGGTTAGAGATTGACCTTTCTAAATTCAATTGTTAGATATATAAAATATTCTTGTCCTATTCAAGGGGACAAACAACAGTCATCAACAGGCAAAAAGAAGACATTGTAAATGTTGCCAAAGCTTAATGGCACAAAATTAACAATCTATGTGGTTTTGTTGGATTCAGTTAGAGGGATATCTTGATATTTCATGATGCATTTAGGAATGACAAAGCACAGATTTAAGTATTGATTTTTTTGTGCCCATAACCAGATAAACAATATGTATATGTATGTATTTGCAGGGCAAATTGAATCAAAATGCACATATTACATTGAGGGCCCTGGAAAACTGACAGCAATTGAATTTGTCAGTCAAGAATTTAGTTAAAGAGTTAAAGACCTTTGATCTACCAGTGGGCGAAATGATACGAACCATCCACAGTAAAAGATATTTATGGTATCTTGTCTTTGTACTGTTGTGCTTATACACATTTTTTTAGATTCATTTAGTTCTGCAGTATGCATGACTGTTTCAGTATTTGACTCATGAATATATGAATGTGTGTGTTTGTGCATGTTATTTTGTATCTGTGTGTTTGAATGTGTGCATGTGCTTGTTTACATGCCTGTGTTTATCTATTCTTTATGCTGGTATGTGTATGCCTATGCATGCGTGGAAGTGTGAGTGACTGTGTGTGTGTGGCGGGGCAAGTGTGAAGAGGATTGTCTGCAAGTGGCAGAGAGGCAGCAGCAGAGAGAACGATGGCTATGTTTGTGGATTAATAACTATTAATTCTCCTTTTGACTGTAATTGATGCTTAAATCTCTGCTCTCCACCTCCTCTCGGCAGACCTCTTGTCCCCCCGTCAATTCTGTCCTTCTAATAAGGGCATTATTCCAAGGGATTTCATGCATTCTGATAAATCAAATTAGAAGGCCAGTGACTTAGATAGATTGCAGCAAGTAATTAGAGAATCCTCTATGCCTTCCTCGCTGCCACTCATTTACAAGAGTCTTTGTTATCTACCTAGCTAGGCGCAGCATGAGGCGGTGTGTTTTTGCATCACTTTTCCCTCTTAAAATTCCTTGCTTATGTCACTGGAGAGACAGATCCCAGACCACATCTTGTCACCCAGGGTAGCACACCGTTCAACGGACAGCGCAGTGGGACAGCCATTAATTGGAGCAACTTGGGTTGGTAAGTACCCATGTGTGTGTCAGTGACATGCAAGAACAAGGAGATGGGCTGACACATGGAGACAGGGGACACCCTAGGCTGGACTGCTGCCCCCACACACACACACACACACACACACACACACACACACTCACTCACACACACACCTCCACGTGCCCCCTCCTTTGCCCCTCGCCCTCACTCTTTGCCTTCAGGAAACAACACCATGTTCCTGATACTGAGTCAGTGGTCGCTATCCATGTCAGCTGAACAGCCTTGTTCACATGCCACTAATGTTGTGAGTGTGTGCATGTATGTCTATCTGTTTGGAAAACTAATACAATAATTGTGGTTACGGAGATGAAATAAGCTGCCTTTTTGTAAATGTCTCATTTTTTTAAGAACTTTTATTCAGTATCAGTATTGGATTGTAACTAAATTTACTCACGTACTGAACTCTAATTCAAAATTGAGGTTCTTGTGCTTCATTTGAGTGTTTCCATTGCATGCAGCTTTACATACTTATACTCCACTACAGTTAAGTAGGAATAGTTCTCCTTTAGATACTAGTCACTTTGCAGACTTTACACACAAAACATTGAATGAGCTCATAAAAAAAGATACAATGTTAATAGTTTAAACTTAACTGAGCTCCACCTCCACCAACAGTAAAATGCATCAGTAATAATAATTACTCACAGGGGCCATATTTCTGCTTTATGAACACTTTTACTTTAAGTAAAACTTTAGGTACAAAAGTACTTTAGGTACAAAGGTGCATTTTGCTAGTAAACCTTTGGAACTTTTGCATTTTCACAGTGTGGCATTGCTACTGGTACTTAAGTAAAAGATTCAAATACTTCCTTCACCACTGGTATATTAAAATTAAATATTTGTCAAACAAAAGAGAGAAATTGCTAGATAGACAGGACCATCTGTGTACGTTACAATCTCACAATCCAAAGTCCTGACAGGTGCACTTCCTCCTGATCTACCGTATCCCCTGTATGGCATTTTTCTTCCTTTCTTTTCCACTTACCCTGCACCCCTATCACAAACCAGTCTGACAGAGTTCACTTTTCTCCTTTTAAAAGGATGAATGAAGATAAAAAGCTAAGCGAAATGGAGCACAAGAGGCATCACATGCTTTGATTCATGATGACTGGGAGTTTGGCAGTTCTCTGCAGCCTGCCTGCTCGCCTGCCCGTCTGCTCCTTCCCAAGCACTCTAATGGAGAGCTGCAGTCTGTTCACAGTGACACCTTCAAGCCATCAGGAATGGCTGATTATGGTGCTAAATATTGATCTCTGCCTCACATGTGTCAAAATTCCCCCCACCCTTTAATTAGAATTTCCCCTCCGCGCTATACAGGAACTAACCGAATATATTAGAGGACTTCATGAGGAGGAGGGGAGTGCAGCTAGCGGGGCGTAATTGTGACCTCTTGTCTTGTCTCTTCCCTCCTGAGTTTTGAGATGACTTCCAACTGTCTGTCTAATGCTCCCGCCTCTGTGATAATCAGACTTATTTTCCTTGTCTTATCACAGTATGATCAGCCTGGCTCTCCTGTTCTCCATTCCCATTTCCACTGTCTTCTTCTCCTACCCACTTTTCCTTGTCCTGTCCAGCCTATATTTTTTAATTTAGCATGGACTGTTTAAGAAGGCTATCTTAAAATTGGGTTTAGATTATGTTTAGATATGGCAAAATAGTACAATACCTTCTATTTCATGCATGCCTGGTGAATTTGATTGAAAAAGGTCCTTAAGTAAGTATTCTGCTGGTTTAGCATAGCACTTTATAGCATCATCAGACTTATGATAGACAGAAGCTTTCTTTTTTCTTTTTTATAAGATCAAAATCAATGAAGCAAAACAAGAGTTATAGTCCTTTTTATTCCCTGCATTCTTCTTGCTTGTCAAAACTTTGTGCCTACATTGCCCACAATGCAACTTGACAGCAAAGGGATTCAGTTATATCATGCTAGTACTGGCTAATGTAGCCTCGAGCCTCTGGTCTCAAGCAGAGATGGGGAGCTGGCTATAAAGGTATGGTAAGCTCGCTAACCCTAACCCACACCCGCAGATTGTTTTTTAATTTTTCAATAACTTGTAGTCTTCAGCTCCAGTGCTGTCTTAAAGGACATCGTGCAGCTCTCAAGCAGCTACAAAAGCTTTATACAACTTTCTCATAAATGCAGTAGCAATCCTCAAGACCTGTAAACAAATATGTAAAATCTGTGGAATTCTCTTTGATTAGCAGGATGTTTCTTTTTATTTATTTTTGTATTTCTATTACTACAACAAAAATGTACTTCTATTGATCCAGAATAATATGATTAGACTAATATGATTGTAAGATAAAATCAACTAGTTCACCATTATAGTTCACAATTTAGAATATTGAACCAAGTTTACGGTCCCAAAAAAGGAGGTAGCTCACGTGTAATTTCTTCTTTTTCTTATTTTTTAAACGAGTTGCTCTAAGTTGTTCTTTTTCAGTAGAACGTAGTCGTTAATGACGTTCACATTTACATTTATTAGTTGTAAACGCATATGTTCAGTTTACCAAAAATGCTCTTTTAGCTCGTTCTTGCACAATACTAGTGGTTAATTCAGCCATGTTTAATAAAGGAAAAAGAAACATTGGTATCTACATGTAGCCACTCCTCCTGTCCAGCACATCTCATGTGAGTAAGGCAAATAAAAACAAATGATCCTGGGGTCAAACTCGTGCGAGTAACTCTAGGTCAAAATTTGCTTTGTGTCTGGTTTAAATCAATTTTTTACTGCAGCTGGTTCTGCTCAGGTGTCGCCTCTTTCTGGCTTTTAGAGCACTAACATGTTACCTTTTTCTCAATCATTTCCTGCACCTCTCTTAATCCTCTTTCCATATCTCTAGCTCTAGATCCATGTTTTCCCATTTTTCCAGCTCTCTCCTCTCCTCTCCTCTCCTCTCCTCTCCTCTCCTCTCCTCTCCTCTCCTCTCCTCTCCTCTCCTCTCCTCTCCTCTCCTCTCCTCTCCTCTCCTCTCCTCTCCTCTTTGGTTAGGAGTCACCGGTCATTATTACAGGACGCTGGTAGGCTTGCCGTCAGTTGCATTCTGGCGAGAGTCAAGTGCCACGAGGTGCCTTTTTCTATTTGTTTGTTTCATGCTACACTGCACCAGCCACTGACCTGTGGTAGCCATGTCACGCAAGAGGGAGGCAGGTTCATCCAATCAAAGAACGGCTGAAAATTAACACTGATCTTTCCATTCTTGAAAAGGGACTGTGGCAAAAGGCAATTTCATGACCATAGTGTGGATTCTGAATTCTTTTTACACTTTTTATTAGTATGTGGCACGTCTTTTCTTCTCTTTACATTTTAGATGATTTAAATGTTAACACACTCACTTTATTGTACAAATTCATTTGAACAAAAACTGGGTTTAAATCCATCGTTCCCTCACTGTTTGCTATTGAAAATGTTTTTACTCAAAACGTAATTTTAGAGACTTAATCTCAAAAAATTATGTTCTAAAATCCCAGATTTGTTTTTGTTTTTTTCACATTGAATTCAATCTGAACCCCCTTGCAATTCGGTACATGCAATATTCATAGTTGATCCATTGACTGCTATTCAAGCGGGAACTATTTGAAGAGGGAAAGTTCATGTGCATTTTTGATGGATTGTGCATGTCTTCCCCTACTCTATATGGATAGAGATCTTGTTTGAAGGTCAGTGATTCTCTTCAGTCAGTCTTCTCTACACACTCCTTTTTGGGAGGAAGAATATCTCCAGGCTTCACTCCATATTTTTCAAGTGCTTCTAGGAAGACTAGGTTGGATGACCTTGAATCTTGTTGGAGATGAATCCTTTTCAACCTCTCCTCTCTCATTTTCTTGGGGAACTCTGTCATAAAGAAACACAACGACCTTCCCCTCATGTAAAATATCCACTTTCCTAAGATCCCAACCTTTTCATGTCTTCAATATTTTCAGTGTTTTATTGTAGGCTGTGTGTTGAGCTACGTTTGCTACATTGCATTTGATGTAGTACCTCTTTTCTGTGTGACAAGGTAATGTGCGTCATGCTATTTATGAATTAATTTGTTTTCCACTGATCTTGTATTATATCCTTCAGTTTTCATGTGTGCAGTAAGGAAAGGGATCAAATGTGGTGTGTGTGTGTGTGTGTGTGTGTGTGTGTGTGTGTGTGTGTGTGTGTGTGTGTGTGTGTGTGTGTGTGTGTGTGTGTGTGTGTGTGTGCGTGTGCCTTTGTGTTAGCATGTAGGAACAAGGGGTTGAATGGGTTGAGTGGATCTTGAGAGCTGGCAGGTGCATTATTGCAGCAAGCTCTGCCTAGCTTGACATGTGTGTGTTCCTAATCTCCTAGTGATATGACAAAGCTGTGTGGGAGCCTGGCCTGGGTCTCCTCTGTCTGTTGTCACACACACACACACCACAACCCCCTCTCCCCTTTCCTTTTGTCCAACACACACGCACATCATATTCCCCTCTTGACCCAGCAAGAATCCACCACTCTACTATCTATTGGAATCTTCCTACAATAGATATGTGCTACAAGAGCTTTGTAAAACCCTCACTACGTGCATTTACAGTATTTGTCACTCCGCGGGTACATACAGTACCTATAGTGTATATATTCAAGCACACAAAAATCCATGCATACGCTAGCTGCAAACGAGCAGAGGCCTAAGATGCCCTTGCAATAAATGCAGAGTGAGTGGATTTCAGGCTTGTTTACTTCCTATTAGTCAGTGCAGGGAAGATCAAGATAAAAATAATTTGTGAAGTTTTTTTTCCAGACATCCAAACCAGGGATGTCACAATTACACAGTTGGCACCTTAGACCCCTTTGCTACCAGATCACCCATGTACCCATTTTTGACTGTAATCTGGATGGTTTTAATTTAGTAAGACTAAATGCAAAAGACTGAAAGGAACTCATAACACTTAGCAAATGATAGAAGACCACACGCACGCACGCACGCACGCACATATGCACAAACGCTGACTCACTCACTCACTCACACACAGATTTGACTCTAAGACATAAACAGATTACATGTGCATGATGTGTGTCTTTAATATGTTTCACTTCACATGGAGCAGCGGCACAAACCATAACACAGGATGAGGGCATATTCTTGTAGGAACTGAGCCAGTGCATCTGACCATGTTGACATTTTACACAATCAGACAGAGGAGGGGGGGTGTTGTAAATGGGGGAGAATATAAAAAGAATTTAATGAGCAGAATTTGTTAGACTTTAGAAATTACAATAACATCAATCTAAGGATGAATTGATTTGTAATAATTGATATGATATATGTGGTTTTTGAGAAGAGCATTAATTATTCCATCTTGCTTGGTGACGGTGACCCCCACATGCGTCATCAAAACCAGATTCTTCTCCTGTGTGTTTTTAGTTTTCTCCTCAGTCTCCTCCAGCCTCGCCCCAGAGACCCTAATGCATCATTTGAGGCTCATACAATTCACTGCTTCCCAAGCCACTGGCTCTTACCAGCCTGATAGAGGCATTTTTCGCTACTTAGAAGCGAAACACACACGTGTTTCTGATCCCTTCCTCCTTAATATGTCCTCTATTACCATCAGGCATTTATGCCTGTTTTTTCTACCTCAGTAACCAATGAGCACAGGCTTCATTAAAACTAATTGAATCGGAAACATGTCTGCCCGAGGAAACATTAACTCTTTCTGTAAAGGAAATTTCCGATTTCATTTTGTCAATAAGGTCAAAGGACTGAGCTTGTGTGTTCAATACTGATACATGCAATGCCCATAAACTTCAACTGTAGGGTTATTTAACTTGCGGTGTACTGTCTATCAGCTATCAATGTACGATCCAAACTCCTGTAGTTTCTGGTGATTATATGATCATTTGTACAAAAACAAAACAAAAAAAACAATCCCCCTACTTTCTTCTCCAAATCTGATGCAGAAACCTGATGAATCCCCTCTCCAACACAATATCCTGCCAATTTCACTGCATTATTAATTTCTTGTAGTTAGAATAATTGAGTCTTGGTACAAGCATTGCATTAATGGTTTTAACTTGACCACACTTGAAACAATAATTTGATGGCATCCGTCAGAAATCAATGTGCAATAACAGAGCATACACAGCTGTTTAAAATATTTATGAGCGATCTGACTAGGCATCAAGTCCAGTCAATCTTCTTTGAAAGGATCGGTGCAAATGATTAACCTCATTTTACTGGTGCTGTCTGGGCTGGTAATGGCCATTAGAGCTAAGAAGGAGTGAGGCCTTTGATTTTTGGCTCCTCATCATTCACAGCTTGTCGCGTCCCTTCATCCTTCATACATGGCTGCTGAATTGATTGTCTGTTTAGTCCTATGAATGATAAAGCTGCTCTGGGCCACAGGCTGAGAGGGACAGTCACGGCTCACTTCCATCTATATGCAAGGTGGATTTCTTTTCCTGCCTCGCCACTTGGAAATCAGCTTTTTGCATTATTTATTGGACAATCATCAGCATTTCAATATGGTAAATCAAATAGTCACAGTAATATAACTATAGGCAGATAGTATCCAAAGGGCCATCATTCAACTCATTATTCATTCATTTTGTTTAGAGCTATAGTCGGAAGGACTCATAAGATTCATAAGTTGTGTAATCAACATGTTTTACTGCAGGCTCGCACAGCAGCCTGCCTGAACAGAGGATAAGGTAACATGGAAGGAAGTGATTCTGAGTGTAGACTGCAGGCACTGAATAAGTAAAGAGTAGCAGAATTATTGAAAAGTGGCACATAAACAAGAACAGCTGATGAGACGGGTGGAATATAACCTCTTTGGGAAATAGCAACATGAAAACCAGAGTGCGCTGACATACACTACTGAAAAAGTCTGATGAATTTAATCACTTGAAAGAAAGTTGAGTAATAAAGAGCATGTTATTGTGTTTTAGTCAAAAAGCAATCTAGTTCAGGTCTTATTAGCAAGCGTTCTAATAAGATTCTGACTCTGTACCTCAAAATAACTTTTAATGCCACTTACATAAAATGTAAAAAAAGATAACACTTAACTCTCATTTGCTCTGGGTTTAATTATATCCAAGTCAGAGAAAATTACATGTTGTGTCTGAAACTCATAGAGAGAAGATTAGCGGGCTGCATTTAATCATGTAGTTTCACACAGATGTGTGTAGCATGCGTATTTGTGCATCATTTATAATTCCCTATATTCTCCTTATCATGACAAACAGTTGCACAGTCTAGTAGCAGTCTGAGCAACAGTGAGTTATCCTCATTGGATGTCTGTCTAACAAGTTCTCATGTAGTGCAACGGGGAAAGGTCAAGTCCTCTCCTAACACTGGGATCAGATGAGGCGAAGGTCTGGCTTATCTTGGCAATTTACACATTAGACCTCCGGACTAAATCCACATCACTGATAAAATGCAAACTTTTTTGCAAAAACTGACCAAATTGCCTATTAGAGTCAAAAGAAATTAAATCCTTGTTTAGTTTTGTAGTTGGGAAATGGCTCCTGATGTAACTAAACACACATAGAGCAAAGCTACAGCACTTTAAATCCATCAGCACCACATACGTGAAGCTGTCAAATTGCATCACACAATTAGACAAAAGTGCAGCAATGTGCAGCTGTGCGTGCATCATATGATCCCCGATAAGTGCACTGTGCATGTGTGGTAGCATCTATTAGTGGTACGGTAAATGTGAAGCAGCGTTCTCAGAAGCTGGGACTCAGTCTTATAATTTGATTCTCACTTTGGGTTGGCAGCAGATACACAGTCTCTGTTCTCCACCTTCACTTGCTGGTTTTGGTCTGTTGTTCTCTCTGCGGCAGCTTGAGATGAAGCAGAACAACCAGAGAATTACTTCTTTTTTCTCGGCTAATGCTGACACAATCATGTCTACCCCTCCACTGATGTCAAGTGCGGGGAGGAAATTAGCCTCTTAATGAATTTAGACTCAAAGTCCTCCAGCACATATAATTATGCACAGACACTGACAGAAGTATAAGCTACTTGTGTCATGTGTTATTGTGTCGAGATAGATATGTTTAAAAGCTAACTGTACTTTGAGTCAATAGAGAGACCTTGTGACATTGTAATACACCCTTTCAACAGATCTGCTAAATGTCAGCAAACTGGTTCTGAATGTAATCCCAATTTGCCTTGGAATTAGCACTTTACAGAGACGATCTAATTATTTAGACAATTTATTGCCTGCTGCTAATATCTCTCAAAATAAGATGTTCCCTTCATCTTGATCATGTCTTAAATGTGGAATCAGTGAGGATAAGTCCCAGACATGCCTCAGAGCCTGGCGTCACTTCTCTCTTCTGATAGACTGAAGCAGAGGGTTTGTGACAGCGGCACCGCATCAACTCGTGCAGGCCAATCACTGCCGTTTTATATTTATTTCTAAATGACTTTCATTTCTGCAGTTACATACTTAGACGCAGATTTAATGCGCAATTCTCCAAAGTGGCTTAAATTGTGGTTGTATGAGGGCGTTTAGTATTAAAGGATATAGCCCACAGTAGGACTTTTTACCTGACTGGATTCAGAGGCGCGTATAGCCGGACTCCCCGGGGGTTTGTGGGAGATTGAGAGTAACAGGTTTATTATTAAACTACAATAAAACAGCTAGGTTACTTTGCCGGCTCCGGTATAAAAAAACTTAGAACCAAACTTAGGGAAAAGTTCGTGCCTGTGTGTGGCATCATCGACGGATAGTTCTTGTTCACTTAGAATCCAAAATGACACCGCAAAGTGCAGCGTTGTGACGCACAATATAAAGCAGTGCTCCCTGTGCGCAACAGGATTTCACAATAAATGTTATTTTCAGCTGCACACTGAGTGTGCATCCTTTGTTATAGTTGGTTGTAGGTAGTCCGCTTTTTATTATGGCAAACCCTTTAATCTAAGTTCTGGTTCTGGTCTGACTCGTTGGCAGGTAAAAGCCTGCATTACATGATGAAAGTGAAGGCAAATGAAGCGCAACAATTATCTCGTATAAACATTCAAATAATATAAAGGTCACATTTTTAATCCTTGACTATTAGGCAACAAGGAGTCCAGAAAGACAACCTTAGATTTTTATTTACATCAACTTTTGCACCAGCAAGGGCATCCAGAGAAACAGACTAAATTATAAAATCCGGTGTTCTCTTGGAAATTGTTCGCTCAAAAAGGGGATTTTATTTGGGATTCAAGCGAAAAATGAATAATCCTATATTTAATCCGTTGTATCTTTTTTCCCTTTGTTAAATACAATTTTGTTTTTTTTTTTACAATCTAAATATAAGAAATATCGCATGCAGGAGAAAACTTTAAAGTTTAAATTAGAAGTGTTTTAAAATGCAATTTGGATGACTGAAATGTTCCCTCTAAGCTTAAATGAAACGATTAGAATGGTCAAATAATAAATATATGTACATATATTTGTTTCTAAACAAAATAGAGAATTTAAACTCAATATTAAAAGGCCTGCGACTCAGTCTTTAAATGAAATAACTTACTACAGGTGCACACACTTTCACATTAAGTTAAAGTTAGATATTATTCAAATGATTGATTTAGCTCAAATAGGCCTGTAAGCGCTGCTCGCAATACTTTAGCAAATTAGAATAATAAGTTTGAACCCAAAAATATGTCTCTCTCGTGGGAAAGTAGCTCCTTCTGGTCAGAGGTGTCTTAATTTAAAGAATAGATTTAATTTCAGAAATTATTTAGCAAAGAATTGATTTAAAAGTTTTATTTGTAAACATTAAATATTTCTTTCTCTCTAAAGTCTTTTTGAATTCGGCACCAAATGCGTTACAGAAGTTGTAAGTACATCATGATGTCAAAGATGTGGGCCTATATCACACACTCATGAACCTCTTGATATAAGATGGGAGTTTTTCCATTTCCAAAACGTGTTAAATTATAACTACTTAGACGTTTATAAGACATAAAACATAGACAACGTGCTCAGCATGAACTTGGATGGTTTGAAATCGTTTAAATTGCACCATGCTTAGTGTAGCTCTTGGCAATAGAAATAAATATATAGAAACGTTTATATTCAACAGCAACAATACTTACAGCACATACAAACAAGGAATGTCTGACAGTTTTACAAACACCATGGGTCCCTCATTTTCTATACAGATGAGATATTTTTCCACATATGCGTCATACATAAAAGGAGTGCCATAACTACGAATCTGTATCAAATCTAGCAGACTACATAGTGTCCGGTATATATTATATATAGACATCACCTCAGCAAGTGCCTATAAAAGAAAAGAAAAAGGGGGAACAAGAAAAGAAAAGAAAACTAGAACATGCGTTGTCTTTTCTGGATACTTTTTGGGATCCTGTCAGAAACACATAGGCACGAGTCAGAAAAGAAAATTAAATCTTTTCATTATAACAAACTTTGTACACGTGTTATAAACCGATGCATTGGAGGCATCACATAATCTATCATAATATACAGTGTGTGTGTGTGTATGTATGTGTGTGTGTGTGTGTGTGTTTTCATATGTATAAATGGAATATATTACATATGAGTATGCTGAATCAGTAGAGCCGATGTTAAATAAACAGTAAGTGATTGTAAAACTGGATTAACTTTGTTGACAATTTGTCCACCGGAGAGAAATTCCCCGTGATTCACTCGTTTGGCAATCAAAGTATTAAAAGGCCTACACAGCAATCACACTCTGTCTCTTCTTCCTGTTATTCTTTTTTTTTTCATTAATCCTTACTCATAATAGGGTACTGTTCTATTAGCCTACGGAGCTTGCAAATATTCAGAAATAATAACGTTAAAGGTCTGTCAAGTCTGACTCATAACCAGTCTTTTGTAAGTTCTTTGAGGTCTCGCCATCGAGTCAGACTCAGAAAGGTAGGGTGTCGAGGAAAAGTTTGTCAATTATTGCTGGCGGAGGGACTAGATCTTCTAGTTTTAGGTAAAAGATACGCTGCAGACCTTGGGTACATAGTGTGCGCAGTTCAGGGAGCTTTCCTAAGAGTTTTGACAAGTAGTTGGGACGATGCAATCCACCGCCATTGAATGTCACTTGATCTTTGAGGCAGTTAACTATCTTGTTTTGGAGATCCTCGACTCTCTTGGGTTCCTTAAGCCCGTGTCGCTCTGAAATACAGAAGAAAAAAAAGACAACGATAAAGTATTTCCGATGCATTAACTTTCTCTGTTATGCATAAATTGAAACGCCGGCAGAGTTTCCAAAGGAGTAGTCGCTTTTTACGCACCTGTTACCATCGCCAGAGCTGCGATACAGGAGAACGCTGAGATGTCTATGTTCATGCTCTGCAAGTTGGAAGAAAAGTCCACGATAGCGTCCACCCATTCTCCAAATCCACGGACGCACTGTAGCCTGTGTAACACCACTCCGTTACAAAAAATAAGTTTGCCTTCCACTGGGTTGGACCTGCAATTAATAGGGAAATGCCATTAATTACGCTTGGCAATAATGGAGATTTAAGAGCCTTCTTATTATTGGGCAGCTAATAAAACCCAAAGCAATGAAGCTTGAAGGAGCAGCTGATGATTATCTAAAGCCTGGATTGTTTTGTTTGTTAATTAGGCGGCTTACCTGTACGCCAGCCGCAGGACAAAAAGTTCAAGGAAGGCGGATTCAAAGAGGAGATCTTGATCTTGCTTCGGTAGGTCAGAAAAGCCGGGGATCTTCTCCGCCCAGCCCCGGATGATCTCCATGGAGCCCGTCAGGAGATCATAGAACTGCTGGATGTGCTGAGTGTTGTCTCCAGTCATTTGGTAGTCAGGGTTGGCCTGGAACTGGAATTTAATTTAAAGAGCGCCTTAATGAGGTCCTTTAAAATATATAATCCGTGAAATTGCAAATGCCCATTTCCAAGAGGGAGAGGGTGCTTTTTCACTATTAAATCCATGTCTTCTTTTTATTAAGTTCTCTATTTCAACGCAATTTACTTAGGGAAAAAACATGCCACATTAAAAGCCTGACAAAGTTAGGAATTCAGCGATGTATTACAGAAAACTTTGAAGGCAGTAAATTGTACCTAAAAGCAGGACTACATTAAAAAGTCCGTTAATCCTGATCCTTATGTTTTCACCTGGAGTTTTCAACTTTTTTCTTTTTAAGTGCTGTGTTTTATTCTTGTGATAGTGGTACTTTACTTACTCTGGAGTAATCCAAAGCAGACATGGAGGGGTTGGAGTCCACATGGGTCCGAACAAGTGCGCTTATGAGGCTAACCGGCGGTGAAGGTGGGGAGGGCTCCTGTGGACTTTTGGGTTTGGATGGTAGGCGTCCTCTCCGACCTTTTAGATTATCCGTTCGGACAACTGCATTGGAAGAAATATATGACATATAAGTCATTAATACGCAGTCATGTTGTTGCGTAAATACTTAAATATGGTTTAAATAATAATCCAAGACACTATTACGCACAGGTTCCCCCAAGTATATCAGCGGGCAAATAAAAACTACTGGTTTAAAATAATTAAATGCAAGGCCTAAACATACCTTCTCTCACCATTCCGACGACAATGCACTTTTGGAAACGGCAGAACTGGCAACGATTTCTTCGGCGTTTGTCGACAGGGCAGTTTTTATTTGCTAAACACACGTACTTTGCATTTTTCTGAACGGTGCGCTGGAAAGAAAAAAAGAAAAAAACAATGTCACCCTGTAGGCCTATTTCCAAGGCTATATAACAAGTATAACACGGACTGTGGATTGCTGCACAAGTGATATAACATTATAAAAATGAAAAGATGAAAACGATATAATATCTGTTTCATCTCCTGTTTGGGACTGCGCTGTGTAAACCAACAAGAGGGAATAGACCGTCAGCAAATACACATTCGTGGTCTTTCATATACTCATTCCTTTGAGATCGACTATGTGTGGTACAGATATGCTTGTCATATAAAGTTATTTTACGCACGTAAAAATAGGCGTGTAATATTCAGTGTAGCCCGCTTTGAAAATGTAATTTTATTAGCTGTAGCCTATGTTTAGGTTGTCTTCTTCTTCTTCTTATTATTATTATTTTAATAAATTGGGCAGATTACAACTCACAGGCGCCGTGAATAATAAGGAGTACACAGTATATATTTCCTGTAATAACAGTAACACTGATTCATGGTCGCTGTCATGTCAGCCCACCTTGAAAAATCCTTTGCAGCCCTCGCAAGTTCTCACTCCATAATGCTGGCAGGCTGCGTTGTCCCCACATACTGCACACAGACCCTCGTTTGACGGAGATCCTCGGGACGGGGGCGATGGCACTTGGCTGTCCACCAGCTGGTGCCCGTGGCCGAGCTGCAGGGAGTGAGGAAAGGCCAGACCCGCCTGTTTCCGTATGGGCACCGCAAAGCTCTGACCGTCCAGGCCGCGGTGCACGCCCGGGTTGTCGTGGTTCATGGAGACGTGCAGCGGCCCGTCAAACCGCATCTGACAGCTGGAAACAGGAGTACCAGGCGGAGACTGCTTGAAGGAGAAGAGCGACAGCCTTGACACCGGATTCTTGCGCTGGTCCATCATATGAGACGTGGCCGCAACATAGTTCTGGTGGAAACTGTGGAGGGAGCCAGGGTCCTCCCACATATGATTAGGCTGAACCTGGAAATTTGGTGTACTTGGGGCATGGGGTGAGGAGGGTTTGAAGTACATAGGCCCAGAATGAGCCATCATTTCCTCCGACTGAGGTGGCAGGTGGCTCTGCTGATGGTAGTTGTGCATCTGGACGTCCTCTACCTTGATAGAGGACTGCTCTCCAGAGTGGGGCATCTGATACAGACAGGGCGGTTTAACGTCGTAACTAGTGTTATAGTTGTCCATGAATGTACTGAAACTTGGGAGAGAAGTAGTAGCTGTGATTTCAGTGTTGGTCAAGTCCATGCTAAACTTAACAAACTCAGGTGTTAAGAAGTCGCAGCTGTATTCTCCTGCGGTGTGGTAGCTGTAGCTCTGGGAAGCAGGACTAGCTCCTTGAGGTGATGATCCATACTGAGCCTGAACGCAGGGCATGGCTGTAAACCAAACCGGTAGACACACAGAGAATTTCTGAGATAAATGTTCAAATCATGAAGAAAGTTTGACAGTTTAATGTTTAATCTAATTTGACTCTAAAGAGAAAACAATAATAACAGTGCTTTACGTTAATGAGTAATTTCATAATAAAATAACTGTATACTTAAACACTATATCAGTGTTTTTTATTTGTAAATAAGTTTCCATATCCTACCTCAAGTCTTCTGACCGTTTTTCGGTGACACTTGAAATGGATATTGTCAGGAGTTGTATGACTGACAGGATGCAAGAAAGCGACTCTGTTCTGGATCTTCTCCTGATAAAACACATAATTTTGATATTTATAGATTATAAAATAAAACAATATCTAAAATGACCACGAGATCCCAGATAAAGACAGATTTAAATTATGCGCAGAAACGGCAACCACTTTCTAATTACGCACAGCGTTTTGAAAAGTGTCATAAATGTTGAATGGATCCCGAGGAAAAACGTGCATATAGGAATGAAACAGCATGAGTCGTCTTTTTTTCTTTTCTTACTATAAAGTGTGCGGTTGTTCGTGATGAACAGACCAACTTCGCGCACTTGACATTAGTGACAACTTTTCTAGAAAGCAGAAAGCTAAAAATAAATCTCGTGAAATATCAACAACACAGTCTGAGTCACACTGAGATTTGAATCATTTCAGTTCAACAGTGAAAACAGACTAAAAGAAGAAAAGAAAAAAGGTTTAAAAGGGTTAGGGTTAGAGAGACGGCGGTGCAACTTGAGCGCAAATGATGTTGCAAAGAAAAAGATGAGTGAATCTTACCTCTTTCACATCAGGATCGTGGCTTTCAATCCATGCGATAAGCATGCAGGGGGTATTCATCAATTTCAGTAAAAGCTCCAAATCATGAGCGGCGGTACCCAACACTGCTAGGCAGACAGACCGTGTGACTCCGCGCACTGACAGCGATACCAGCTTCGACTACCCAGCCTGGCCAATGTGGCTTTGTTTATGTGAGCCCTGGGTACCGTGGCCCACGTGTTTCACAGCGCGACGTCATCGGCGTCGACACTGACATGAACCAATCCGCTTGGGAACTTTCTCAAGCCCCAATTTTTCTGGTGAGTATGTGTTTGTCTTGTGGTATGTGTTCTATGTTGCTTCCCTCATGGACATTAGCAGAGATGTAGTGGAGGGTAAACACTTCTGTGCTCAGTTCAGACACTTTTGTGTTTGCAGTGGATTTAAGTCACGCTTGTGTTGAGCTCACATTAATCCGTGATTTATTTGTTATTATCACAGGTCTACAAAGGAGACAGGTCATTATGAGCTGGTAGTTTCTGATTAACTTTTGTTAGTACTGATGTTTTTTTTTTTCAGGCCATGGTGTAATCACTGTTGTTTTATCCACCACAGCAACACACAGGACACAGGACACTTAATTTATTATAACGCAGATACAATAAAGGTAAAGTTTCAGGTTCCAGCAAGCCAACATGTAAACGTGCATTTTTATAATCAGTATTTAAACACACAGCTCACAGGTACTGACTGGTACTGAGTGTATTCACTACCTGATAGTTGTTATTTTAGTGTAAAATTGAGATGAGTGTACATTGGCACAGTTATGTCACAATGTGGCTGATACGCCAGACTCACTACACTTTTATGGAATAGATCTTAATGAAGCTAGGGTCAATATTATTCTTCGTTATCTTCTGACAGGATTTCTGCATTTCAATTGTGTTCCAAATTTAGACGAGATAGGGTGGGGTTTGCGGGGTGGGCTGCCTATTCATAGTTGGTATGGTGAGCTGCTTGAGGAAAAAGGGAGGGGGGGGGATAATTAGTGGGCCTGTAGCCAGTTGTCATGGGGGACCCAATTTAGTCCCCAGAGAGGGAAACGTGATAGGAGCGGCAGAATGGAGAGTGACGCAGAAAAACTCAAGTTGACGCAGTCAACAAAATAATCTTTTGGCTTTATTGTTCTGCAGTGATGGAATAACTGATCCCAGTGCAATCTTACACCAACACCTTGTAGCCAATCAAGTTGGCCTACATTTTTTTACATGTGTATTGGCCTGGACCGCAAGCCATGGTGATGAGGGAGCATATATATAGGGTGTAACAAGGAGTGGAGAAATGTATTTCCACATGCACGTAACAGCAGCCAGCATCACTTAGCACGCAGCATCTTGTTTATTTCTGGTGGATTGATGCTTTATTATATTACAAACAGAAAAACCATCAGTCTCAGAGCAGTTGTTTTGTGTGCCCTGTGCTCAGTGCACACAAGGACAGAATGTGCAAGGAGGGGGGCAAAGGAAACTGTATATCATGGTTACATTCACCTCTAGAGGACACTATTGTTCACCAGCCATACATCAAGTAGCTCCTGTTTCTTACAATTAACCTTTTAATTAACCTAACCCCATTAAGACTGTGTGGTCACGCCCAGTCGTTTTCAGGTGGGCTAGATGGCAGGTTTGTATATTATAAATTCTCCACACTGCATTGTGAATATTCAGAAAACTAATAGAGTGAAAGTGTGGGTATTTTTGCCTCCTCCTTGCCTTCATGGTAGCTTCTAATTAGGCCACCTTTCAATTGTGTTTTTATACAGGAGGCTTCTAGTTTACCAACACAAAATCTTTCACTGTGTGCTGAAATATACTTACCACACATGCAGTTATGTAAAGTGGCCTATGTACACAACAAATTCAGACCACATTTTGTCTGAAAACATGACGGGACGCTGCATGGTCACACTGTTTTTCTGTTATCCATTTACTATGTAGAATTTGTAATGAAAACACAATTAGCAGTTTAATTGGCCATTTTACTGACGAATAAGTAGCTTCTAAGTCATATGCACAATTAATTGACAGCCATTTGAAAATATGGAGTTAGTTTTAATCACACAGAAGTTATTTCCTGAGATTATATGTTTAACTTTGTTTGAAGAAATGTATACTGAAATTAATAATGTTTGTGTGTGGGCATGAGAGAGAGAGAGAGAGAGAGAGAGAGAGAGATAGAGAGAGAAAAGCTATTAATTTCTCTGCAGGTAGCAATCCGAAAATCTGCAGGAAATGCATTTTATTAGATGGATAAGAAGCTGTCATCATCTTAAAGGAATACACCGAGTTATTGGGACTTTAGCTGTTCACCGTATCCCCCAGAGTTAGATAAATCCATACATACCCTTCTCATCTCCATGCATGTTGTGATTTATATAATCATAGGGTGTACAAATAACAAGGTCACACAAGACACAGCCATCTTCTAACTATATACAAACTGGGAACTATATTCTCAGAAATCACAACATGGAACAACAGGAACATGTTGGAGTTATGTTGTCACTTATTGGGAGCAGTAGCTATTTGGAACCAGTTACCTGCAGGATCTTTGTTAGGCTAAGCTAATGCTGGGGGCGTCAGACAGAGTTACAGCACGCACGGAGATGAGAAGGGTATGTATCAACTTGTCTAACTCTGGAGGATACGGTGAGTAAACTAAAGTCCCAATAAGTCGGCGTCTTAGGATGCTTATGGATCCCCGTTACAGTCAGACCAGCGGATGTCCACTGCCCAATAGGTTGCCCCATTGCGAGAACAGGAAAGTAAGCAGTGATCACCACTTGATTTGCTGAACAGGGTGGTCATCATAAACCAATTACTTTCTAATTTGGCTCCAGATGGTTGTTTGTCAGCAACAATACGAAAAAGTAACTCCTGAGTCAATGCAGTTTTTAATTGCCACAACACAACACAGGTCCAGCCTACGTTAGCACCTACAGTACATCACTTTGCAAGTGGTCCTCATATTCTGTGCTACCATAAGCATCACTTGCATTTTGGCCCCTGTGAAAGGATCAATTTTTTTAATTTCATTTGGCTACCAAGTGTTAACATGCAGAATGATCTGTATCAGTATTCAGTGATTTAGGTATTTATGTGAATAGGTGGAATGGAATGTATATTTACTCAAGTACTGTAGTCAAGTAAATGGTTTTTTAGTATTTTTACTCTACTTGAGTATTTCAATTTGTTGCTCTTTAAAAGTTAACTCCACTACAATTTTGATGCAAATGTTGCCCTTTTTACTTCTCTACATTCAATAGGTACTAGTTAGTTTTCAGATTTAGATTTTACATACAAGTCATTTCTGTGCATCAGTTATGATTATCCATAGTATAGAATAATATAATTCTAACAGGCACCATCCTGCTGCATGATACATACTTTTTTGTAATTAATTTTGCTTTCTAATATAATGTACTTTTACTTGAGAAGTAATGGGGTATTAATACATTGCTACTTTGATTTAAGTCATCTTCCACCACGGTTTATTTTCAAGATTATTATTTTTTTTTCCCTTTTATTTATGAGTGACAGAGAATAGACAGGAAAGGTGGGAGAGAGATGGGGGATGACATGCAGCAAAGGGCCGCATGGGGCGCACGCTCTTACTGGGTAAACTAGAGGCCGCCCCACCACCACTGTTAATGTATAAGCAGAACTTTAATGTTGTTGCTAGTCCAGGTAGTGCAATAAGACAAACTGCTTCTATACTACTGGTTTAAACTGGATAACAACTAGGAGGGAGTTGTTCCACTAACACCCATTTTCCACCAGTTGCAGAACGTCTGCCGCTCCGCTCCGCCGTCTGCCAGTACCCACCATGTCCGGAGTTTTTGCTGGCTGCGGCAATGACTGACAGCTGAAGTCACGAGGACCCACGAGATCTTGTGAATTTATGTAGAATAGAACCACAATACCAACAACAGTTTGTTGTTTGGGAAATATGATCCGCCGTGCGCAAGGTCAATTTTATTTTGAAAACTAACGAATGTTTTATTCTGTTTCTGTGCTCGACTTCCTGTCCCACACTATCTGCGTGTGCTGAATTGCTGCCGAGCTCTCTGGTGTCTAAAGTAGAAGCTTTGCATATCTGTACTGGAGGGCTGCGAACTGCCGGAGCCAGGAAGGAGTCGTGACACAGCCGTTCCGCAGTCAGTGGAAATACACATGTTGACTTTAATGGAAACCTAATGACTTCACCAATGATCCGGAGCGGATCCGCAGATGTTCTGCAGCCGGTGGAAATTAGTCGCGCACACTTAAATTGAAGCCCAGGTAGTTTGCAAAATCTGCGGTTCTCTCACACAAACCTCATTTCATTTCCAAGCACTAGCAGGTATCAAACTTTCTGAGAATTGAACAGCCCGACCCTAAAGGCATCCCTTTGCTCAGTGTCTTCTTTCCATTTCTAGATTCCCACTTTACAAGCTTAAATGTCTACTTAATATGCTTTAATGCCTGCTCTTTAGAGCCTGGGAGCACTTCATCACTTTTATACACCTTTATATAACACACTGTTAACTAGCAATGCCTTATGGAACAGCTTGTCTTGCAGCTGGAAGGCGCCTCCGTGGCATGATGGAGGTACCTGTTCACCATTCACAATGAGACAGTAAAATGGGAATAGAGGCCTCTGCATACTGCTGCTGTCTATATCAGTCAACGATGAATATTCATGAATCACAGTGTCATGACATGCTCTGTAATTGGCAGCAACATTAGTAATGACACTGCTGGTATCAAGTCCCTGCATATTCATGTGGAGGGGCAATATTTCCTCGTGGTGCTGTTTTTTTCTCTCCTCCTGAAAGTGAAAATGTATTCTGAATCTGCAGGTGTTCCTGGTGCCACAATCAATTGCTGGCTGGATTGTGCCCCAGTCAAAATCAGACAAACCATTAGTTTCTTTGTCAATCTCTTTGATTAATAATATATCTGAATTATACATATATGATATATATATTATATCTGAAAAGGTTGAGAGGGCTCTGAGAATAGTGCAAAATTAATCTCTTTGTAATAGTTATGAATGCAGGCCTTCGGGACTCCTATATACCATGTCATTGCCACTGGGCATTAGAAAGATCACTGGTAAAATGCATTGATGACTTCTTGCCTCAAAAATAACAAACCAAAATTATTAAATTATTCTGGTAACATGAAGAATGAGATTCTGCTCTTTTATCTAAGTTGTTTGAGGTGTGAGTAGATTTAGCAGCTTGCACAGACAAGAGCCTGCTCATCCAGGTTACACGCTGATAGTGGGCTCGTTGTGGCAGATTTCTTTTTGTACTGGAATTTGCGGCAACTGCATTTCGGCCCCAATAAAGTGTGCTAGAATGGATGATGAGGGAATTGGATAAAGCTTTGCCTAAGCTGCATGGCTTTCTTTTCTAAGCAGCTGGATGGGAGGATTTTTCTCCTCTTGCCTTCAGTTTAGTGCAGTGCACTATTTAAACTGGTGTTAGGAGGCTGACCTGGTTCTAAATCAGTAGAAGGATCAGTATTAAGGTGGTAACATTGTTCACAACAAAGGAAACTTCATAGAAGCAGCCTTTGCACGTCCTGGCTCACGATTACGTGGGTTAAATACGAATTATAATGACATGAAGTATGAACAGTGTATGCAACACAGCCTGCAACAACATATGATGAGATAATGAAATGTAATGCATTGTTAAAGATTAAACCAGTGGTTCCCAACCTTTTTGACTTGTGACCGCTTACAAAAAAAGTTGTGTTGTTCCACCAAAGAGACATTCTAGTGCACAGCACTAGTCATGTTTCAGTGGTGGATGAAGTATTCAGATCCTTTACTCAAATAAAAGCACCAATGCAAAAATGTATAAACATTCCATTGCAATTCAAAATTCTGCATTCAAAATTTTACTTAAGAAAAAGTACAAAAATATAATCGAAATGTGGTAAGTGTCATGTAAAAGTACTCATTCTGCAGTTAAATGTCCCATTTAACTGATAAATTGACATTATTAGATCAGTATGTATGATGCATTATACTTTTGTAGCTGGCAATGGCTAGTTTTTACTACTTATATATCTTAAGTAGTTTAGACCAGTGGTTCCCAACCTTGGGGTCACAAGATACGTTTGAGGGGTTGTGAGAGGATTAATGGAAAAGGGAATAAAGAAATTATAAACAAATCTGTCTCTTTGTTTTTTTGGAATTTTCTCTCATCTTTGCTTTTTTGGAGAAACACTAGACATTGGTTTGACCTTTTATGTGCCTCAAACAGTTATTTAAATAAAACCATTGAGAAGTTAAGAGGGAGAATTTTTCTTTGGTGGAACAACACAGATGTTTTTTAAGTGGTCACAAGTCAAAAAGGTTGGGAACCACTGGTTTAATCTTTAACAATGCATTACATTTCATTATCTCATCATATGTTGTTGCAGGCTGTTTCCATACACTGTTCATACTTCATGTCACTATAATTTGTATTTAACCCATGTAATCGTGAGCCAGGACATGCAGGGCTGCTTCTATAGAGGAAATCTGGTAACGTAGTATAGAGAGCAGAGTTTGCATAGGGAGGAGGTCGGGGTGGATGGATGGGTCAATCTAACGAGGACTTTCACCTGGATGACCACTGCTTTGTCCTGTATAAATGCACAAATCAAAATTAAGTTTGTTACTTAACTTACGTATTCCACTAACGCCACTTATCTAAGTTACATAAGAAACATACTTGTTTAACCCAAACCACAATCTTTTCCTAAACCTAACCAAGTAATTTTGTTGCCTAAACCGGTTCTGCACAGCAGGGGCTTTTGCAAGCATACTGATACCACAGGTTGCTGAACATTTGTAGCATCAGGTACAAAACATTTTGATATGAACCATTGTATGATGATATGTTGCAGCTTGTTTTGTTAAATCTTAACCTAAAAAGTAACTAGTGACTACTGCGGCAAAATAAATATGAAGTGAAAAAATACATCCTTTCCCTCTGAGTTGTAGCAGCGTATAAGTCTAAAGTAACATAACATGCCATCAATTTCTACTTAAGTACAGTACTTGAGTAAATCAACTTTCCAACACTGCATGTAACCTTCATACAGGCCTGCAAACTAAGAAAAGATAAGTTGTACATATTCTGCCTGCTATACTATTGCAGTTTGTTTCAGCAATGGATTACCTACACTGCAGTTTCTGCTGTTCTTTGGTATCTTTTTTTCCTATTGATCACCTACTGAGCTGTATCTGTGCATTGCAGGAGGATGCATGGCATTCCACAAGGCAGTAATAGGGACTGCTTCAGTTCTAGAGGAGGCCAGTTTGCATTTTATAGCCTTACTCGGCTGGTAGAATACAATAGGAAACAGCTAAGATTCCCCACAGTTGTTGCAGAGCAATGCTGAGTGTGCTCTGTTGTTAACAAAGTCTTCAAAATATAATTAGAAGAAAAAAATGGGAAAGGTAATAAGGAGATTCACAGGGACTCGTTTTAGTTTCTTTGCATCCTATTCACTATTCTTTTTAACAGATGATAGATTGTGTGGTGTAATGTGTATATGAGGAACAACATGAGAATAATTTGTCTTTCTCTTTTTGCTTATTTTAGATAATCCTGTGCCATTATCTTATTTAATAAGTCCACGTCATGCAATCAGTCCAGTTTGCTTATTAACATGTCTCAGTACCATCCATCTGTGTGCCACATGCAGATTTTGTGATTAATCTAAAAAGACAATATTTTTGAAATGTTTTTTTGTATTGGGAGTGGAATATAAATAAGCATGTGATGTAGTGTCTTTTATTGCTTGATGGTGTCTGACAGCTTTGTCACAGAAAATACATGGCTTCATTTTTCCTAAATCCATCATAAGGAATATAAAGACATATGCATACTAATGAAACACATTTATTAATGTGTACTGTCCCCTGGAGTCACATGACAATGAAATTAATGACTGGTTTTCTTTTGCATAGATGCTGTATGCCCGTATCACATGTAGAGGCAGCTAAACAGGTAGAAAATAAATAAATAAATAAAAAAACATCTACATTGATGAGCTCAGAGTTCTTCTTGAGACGAAGGTCTCACAGGAGTTTGATGGTTTTATTGGTGGAGGTGGAATCACTGACTCAGGTTAGATGCACTCAGTGGGAGTAAGTTGCTTTTGTCTTCTGGTTTGTAAATAAAGAGCTGGAGTTGTGTACTAGTCATCCAAGGAGCAGGTTATTTAGTCTGAGTCCACCAGTTATTTCTGGAACCTTAACTGTTTTTGATTAAAACTGATTGTAAATTGATTTTCCCAGCTTGTATGGAGATTGTTAATCTATATAGAAGCAAACATGTTTCTCTCTATTCTGTATTTTTCTTATTGTCAACAAATCAGCAACACAACAATCACTCTGTGTGTTTAGGTCTCTGTCTTAGCTACAGAGTGAGACATCTCACTTCTTTACTATCTTTGTTGGGAGTTGCACATGTGCAATAGCCATAGACAGTTAAAGAAGTGGACCAACAGATCTCGTTGTTCTGGACGGAGAACAGTGAAGGAAAATAGAAGCACTTTTCCGGTGATGGCTAGGCGTTACTGCGCAGCCTCCAACTGAGCTTAACAACGTAGTTGTGACGTGGGCAACGTGTCTGAAAGTTGTAAGTCTTCTGGTAGCTGTACCAAAAGAAATCTCAATCATTCCCAATCAGCAGAGACGGAGAGCGTAGGTATATGTTAGGAGACAACATAGACACAGGCTAATTATTGCTAACTAACATGCTAGTTAACGTTAGTAATTAAACATAAACAGCTGATGTAAGTCAAAACCGTCTGCGAGCTTCTCCTGGCATTACGGTGATTTGTCATTCTGTGACGGTAAGTCGCAATCGTTAGCCTATTTTTTTGTGTTTACCCTAACAAAAAGCCGTGGGTAAACACTGATGTACGGAAGAAATTGTATGAGAGGACAATGGCTTTTAAATCTGGGGATGATGCTTGTTACAAAAACGCGAAATTTAGGAATAAAATCAAGTCCGCTAAAAAAACAACACCGGGACAAGATAGAACGATATTGTTCTGAAGGGGACTCTAGGGCATTTGGCAAAGTCTACATGATGTCATAAGTGGCGTCACAACAACCTCTGCTTCCTTCCCAGATGATTTGAACGTTTTCTATGCTTGTTTTGAAGGCGCTGATGAGACACTGGCGCGGGGACTATCTCCAACTGGGGATGTGCATGTCAAAGTACCACCGATTGGGAACACAAACACAGACACATTATCTCCAATTGGGAAATTGGTTCAGCTGACCAGCACACCAGGTCTCAATCATTGAGACACGTAAAGTTTTTAAATCTGTGAAAAGAGGGAAGGCTGCTGGGCCTAATGGCATTACTCCACAAGTCTTAAAGACATGTTAAAGCCAACTTGCCTCTGTTTTCACTTGTTACTCCAACTTTGCGTGCTTCCGAATTGTTTAAAAAAAATCAATTATAGTTCCTGTGCCTAAGAAAACGTCCACCTGTATGAATAATTTTAGACCTGTAGCGTTGACTTCTGTGATTATGAAGTGTTTTGAACAGCTTGTGAAGGCATATATCAACAACAGCATTCATGTCTCCATTGATCCATTACAATTTGCATAAAGATCAAATAGAGCTGTGGATGATGCTGTTTCCTTGGCTTTACATACCATGTGTCAACACCTAGAAGGCAGGGATAAGTATGTCAGGATGCTTTTTGTTGATTAGAGCAGTGCCTTTAATACCATCAGACCTTCTATTTTAATGCCTAAGCTGTTAGACCTGGGCCTCTGCAATTCCATCTGCAGGTGGATACAGAATTTTATAACAGGCCGTCCCCAGACAGTTAGAGTTGGCACTACATACTCAGCCTCTATAGTGCTAAACACCGGAGCACCTCAAGGCTGCTGTCTCAGTCCTCTATTATATAGTCTGTACACCTATGACTGTATTGTAAAACATCCTACTAACAGTATCGAGAAATTTGCAGACGATACTACTGTAATAGGACTTATTGACAGCAATAATAAAACTGTCTACAGGGATGAGGTAAGTAACTTGATCATGTGGTGCCACAGAAATAATCTGTCCCTTAATGTGGGGAAAACTAAGGAGGTCATCGTAGATTTCAGGAAGAACAGACTCACACATACACCTGTCTATATTAAAAACTCTCCAGTCAAAATTGTCAACACGTTTAAATTCTTAGGCATCCACATTTCAGACTCCCTCACATGGTCGTTTCATATTAGGTATGCCATTAAGAAGGCACATCAGAGGCTTTTTTTCTGAGTTGTCTTAAGAAATATGGCATGTCCCTTAATATTCTACAGAATGTTTACTGTTGTACAATTAAGAATATATTGACAGGCAACATTGTAGTGTTGTTTGGAAGGGCTACTTCACATGACCTTAATCTTCTGACAAAGGTGGTCCAAACTGCATCTAAAATCATTGGGGTTCCACTTGAACCACTGCAACATATTTATTGAAAACGCAGTACTAAGAAGGCATTAGGTATTATGCGGGATTCTAGTCAACCTGCACACAACCTCTTCTCCCACCTTCCATCAGGGAGACGTTTGCAGAGCATCCCAACGCGCACATCATGTTTTAGGGATAGTTATTACCCCCAGGTAATAAGGTTACTGAATGATGGCACAGCAGGAAGGAGGGCTGTGGTCTGAACTTGGTCACTATGTCTACTGTGCTTGGTTATTTTGGTTGTTTTTAAAGTTTTAAATGCTATTTATGTTGTTATTATTTATATTATTATTATTATTTATAACATGTAACTATTGAAAAAAAACGTCTGCTACGGAGCCATAACATGAGCTACGAGGTAATGGAGCCTTTTATAAATTTCTTTAGAAATAAACAATGCACAAATAGAGTCTTGAAACGCTTCAGATGTAAAGTTATTCACTGTTAAAGTGGCACCAAAATGAATGGCAGTCAATGGGATGCTAACTGCAGGTGATGGCTTTGTAGCATTAACATGGCGCCATGGGAGCTACGTTTAGAGAGGAGAGGCTTACCCCCTTGGCAGTAGCTAGGTAAGATCCCATCAACTAGATAACTCTTTTTCCAACTTTGGTCAGTACAAGGCAGGATTGGCTGGGAGACTTCTTCTAAACGAGGGGCGCTTGTGGAATACCTGCAGAACAGGGACATGGAAGTAGTTCATTTGTAGATTATGGTGAAGTAGTGTGTCTTGTAGCAGTGTTTTGCCACTGAGAATGAGCTAGCATGCTAGCGCTAGTATGTGCTATGGTTAGCCGTGCAGATTCTGACCAGCTCACCCGGAGAATGAAGACAGGACACATTCAGAAACCTGTATCTCACTCAAAACAGCATGGATAGTTTTTTCCCCCAAATTTGTATGCGTGTGGAAGCAGCAGAGACACAAAATAACACCCCAAATCACAGAAAAAGTGATTTTTTTTCATTCATATGGGCACTTTAAGAAAATATCCTAGCATGGGCGCCTAGATAGCTCAGTTGGTTTCATTCTCCCTCTTTCTCCCCTTTCATGTCTTCATCTGTCTTGTCAAAAATAAAGGCTGAAAATGCCCAAAAACTAATCTTACAAAAAAGAAATATCCTAGCATAAAAAACAAAACAATGTAATATATATTTTGTGACCTGTTTTCAAAGATTTACTCATTATCAATGTTCTTTGGTCCCACAGACAAACTAACACATTGTTGGTTTTGACTAAAAAGTGTAATCTGGTTGAATGTATTGGGCTTTCATGAGCAAACAAACTGATAAATCCCAGTTTTTCCTACAGTACCAGTGCAGTCGTTTTTTGAGAGGATTTTTCAAGACAAACTCTTGTTCAGCCCGGGCAGACAACCACAAATGGGCATTCTCCATCCTGATGTTGCATAACCTCCTTGCCATTGTGATGGAGTTGCTTCCAAACCGTCTCTCTGGGGCGCTTCACAAGTCTGTATGAAGTCTAAAGCAGCAGCATCGATATACTGGAAAGATTCCTTTCCTTAACACGTCTATGGGCATAAGTCCAATCACAAGAAAAAACAAAAAAACTCCTTTGTTTTCTTCCAATGAGGGGAGCATCCTCTTGCAGTTATCATTACATACCAAATCAATTATCTATGCCGCTAGTAGGAGACTTCTTAAATGTGTTTTGCCCCTTTATTTACTCTGGTTTTCGAATGGCGATGGAGAGGGGGTTTTCAAACCCCATGCTTCTAATCCTCAGTTATTCTTCCTTTCAAAACTGGGATTTACACACCATCGACAACAGCAAAGAAGCTTCTAATAGGCAAAGTAAAGAGTGATTTCATTGTTAAAAATGTTTTGAAAGTCATAACATTTCCTAGAAATACATTTAGAAAAATTGTTCTAAGGAAAACCAATACTTTCTAGATTTCTTTTCTGTTTGGTTTCTATCTCAAAACATGCAGCCCCCTTTTGAGATCCATGCTGTCATACTAGTGGAAATGATTGTTATTTTTAACCAATGGAATATGTATGGCCTCACAATATTGTTCTCATCATGAATATTACAGTGGAAAGTTGTGCATATGTGAATAGCATCTTGATCCATTCTAAAGATTTGGGACAATAAGTATCCACATGTTGATGTGTTTCCTTGGCTCCCATTGTCAGATCTCAAAACTGCCCTTGTGCCGAGAGACAATTTCTCATCAGGCACCAGCAGCCGTAGCACCAAGCTTATTCACGGAGGAGTCCGATATCTACAGAAAGCCATCATGAAATTGGATTACAAACAGGTAAATGCTTCATTTTTTCTCCGCAGCTGACACTTATCTGCAGAATTCCTGGTCCCTCTGGTCATATTGCTTTATTTAACCTCCCATGTTCATTTTTCATTCACTGAAGCAGTGACATGTTTTTCTTGAATGACTGCCTGCCTGGAATTTTCTGAAGTTGTTTTAAAGAATTCTTACAACTTAGCAGGCCTCTGTTGTTATCATATTGTGACTTAATTCATGAAATTATCTCTCAGTAATAGGTTTAATAAAGCCTACGTGTCCTCCTTTGTCTGTGAATTGTTAAAGACGAGTCACCCAGGTTCAAACTGAAATGTCACCATTTTCTGTTTTTATATATATATATATATATATATATATATATATATATATATATATATATATATATATATATATATATATATATATATATATATATAAACAGTGTATATATATATGAGAAATCTCATTATTCTCAGGTTGTGTTGTCTTTAGGAGCCTTATTTTGCTATCTGTATGAACATACGAGGGTCCTAGAGGTGAGCAGCAGCGGAGACCAATTAGTGTGATTGCAGGGAACCGCAACTGCCTAGTCAGCAGCTTGACAGTAAAATGTAGGCTGTGTCGGATGAAACAGAGGGCAAATTAAAGCAACAGTTTTTTGGGACCTGGGACTTAGTCACAATAATATTTACCCTCAAATCTGATTCAGATCTCAAAATCAACTAATAACAAACAAAAGAAATTCAATTCTGGTTCTTTATTAGAGGAATAAAATGTGCTGATACCAGCAGGACAAGGTATACCATAACAGGTCATTGCTGTCATTCAAACATGCGCGTAGATTATGTTTATTTTATTGCTTTTTGAATCTAAAAGCTGAATCAAAGTTGGAATTAAAACTAGAGCTGAAACAATTAGTCGATTTATTTATTTTCTAAAGCAAAATGTACAAAAGGCTTCTCAGATGTGCATTATTGATGGTTTACTTTACCTCCTATGATTACTTATGAATTAAAATTGTTACTTCAGCCCTAATTAAAATATGTTTAATGCCTGACAAATGGTCCATTTTGACTCTTCTCTCAATGTTCAGTCCCTGTCTAGTCCAGTTGGTTGACTATCACACCTGTCTCTCAGCACCCCTATCCATAATGCTTCAGGTGTACAAGTGAAATCTCATCTCACCAATTCTCTGATCATTTTTCACCTCATATACTAGAAAGAGCACCAAACATTTCCTGTGATAAAGGCATGAAGTTGTGAAGATTGAGAAGTTCATCTGAATGGTAGTAAACTTTACAATCACCTTTGGGCTGAGAGCCCTATTGAAGTGCAAGGTAAAGGAAGAGTGGTCCATGGCATCTCTGCACCATCTCGCCTTTGCTCTCTCCAACTTGGGTGAACTCAGGGGCCTTGATTTGATTTGTGCAGCCTTGAATCATAAGCTTTAATTGCACCTGACATTTAAAGCTTCTCTCTGGTATTTAAAGCAGTGTACAGGTGTGGCTCATTACTGAGACGGGGATATAAGGTTTTCTGATTTCTCTCTCGTTGCAGGGCCGTGGCAGCGTCTTAACTTATCATGCTGCCTGTCACCATTCCAGAACACTCCTTCATACGCACAAAGCCATATCTGACCCAACTATCATCAGTCAAACCAGAGTTCAAGCCTATCATAAAATGAAGTCCTTCTTAGTGCTGCAAATGCTGTCATAGAGAAGGAAGCAGCAGATAGTATCATAGGGAATAAAAGAGTGACTCTGTGGTAACGTGATCCACAGCACATAACCAACCCTGCAATGTTGTCTTTTTCCTGGTATTGCAAGGTGGTGATTCTCACACTTTTCAATTCTCATGAAAGACAAGTTGGTGGGAGCCATTGTTTATTATTATGATGCTCAGAGCCTCAAATCATGACATCATTCCTGGAAGTAGCTGTGTGCCATGCACATCAGAAAGTGTATGAATCACTGCTATGTTAAAAATTATTGCACTTATGGAAATGCCGGTAGCAGCAATCTGACTGCAAATTGTATTACTCTAAATCTGTCCTGTAATATGTTTTGTGTGATTGCAAAATGTGTTTTTTTCTTCTCTTACATGAACAAGTGTGAGTAATACAAGTTCAGGGATTTGACTTAACAAATATTTGGTATGCAGTGATAAAAGATTTCTTAGAATGTCTCACCAAATGTAACTCATGTATGGAGCTGAATGCACATTTGAAGGCCTCTTTGTTATCATTAACAATTATAATCCAAACATAAACCCTTACATTAGATATTATTAAAATGAGAGCAGCACAGACAACATGTCTAGATCAAAGTCTGTTATGTATCAGGAAGAAAAAATAAACAGGTTTTTAATTAAATTAAATTTAATAATTTGTCAGTAATCTTGAATTCTAGATCATTCCTTCTAAGTAAACTATCTTGTGTCTCACACAACCATGTAATTGCTGTCTATGTAAGCGTAAATAAATTAGAAACAGCATTTTTTTAAATAGAAAATAGCCAGTAGGCATTGCGTTCCAACCAGTCTCAGGATCCATCTTTCTTCAGGCTATATGTGCCTTGTGTTGGCATCAGAAAAACAAAGCATATGTTGATTGTTAGCCAGGGTGTACATAGCATGTCCTGTTCACTCAAGGTCTCCCTTGTAGCTGCAAACTCCCAACTTTGTTTCTCTAGGCTATCTGTCAGACTTCATTTAGCATTTGAGGATATGTGGATTCCCATGTACTGCAAAAAGGCAACATACTACTGAGGAAATATGGCCACTATCTGAGCAGTGATCTGTCAACCTTATTCATTTAGCAGAAGTAAATAGGAGGGAGGGGTATTTTACATGAGCTATTTATATTTGTTTTATAATAGCAGTTTTCTTTTGTACTTCTAAAAAAGTAGGAAAATCTCAAAAAAGAAATATAAAAAACTGGGTAGTTTTTTTTTTTAATTAATGCTATTTTAAAATCATAATAGTACCAAAGGGACAAAGGAAAAATACAAATTAAAATCATAAGACCGCTTACGTGTATTTAATTTTTCCTCAAGCTGTCTTTTCCACCCTTTTTCCCATACGCAACTGGGTACATTATAGCAGTGACATTTTCTGTCCTGACCTTCTTTACTGGGGATCAGTCTTTGACTGCTTGGGTTCATCTCCTCAGGATTTTTCAAGCCATAATCGTCAGATAGTTTCAACGTGTAGACATCCGTTAGCCTTAGAAAACGTAGTCTTTGCAAACATAAAATGTAGTAAAGAAACAGACTGTCCAACTCTATACACATAAATCACACAGACAAAGGACCTTATTAACTCAAAATATTTACACACAGCAAAAAAATGTCTAAATATTCAGTAGTATTATATATGTTTTAAAGTCACACTTATGGGCTGTATTTAAACTGTTGTACGTTTAAAGAAATATTGCCTCTTATTGTGTGTTTATATACCTTTCAACTGTGCCCTTGTTCATTTTGCTAGAGGAGTAATTGACAAAAGCATCTGGGATAATAACTTCATCTCCCACTGTACCTGTAACAATTTAATTGGACAAGTCAGCCCAGCCAAGCATCTCTGGCTCTATGACTGGGAGACATGACATTCACTGTCATTATTGTCTCTGTCATTTTGCAGCTTTTTGTCCAGCCGCAGAGTTCCTCTCACTCCACTGAGTTTTGTACCTCCAGGAGGGAAGAACGAGTGGTGGTGTGAGCTGAGCGGAGGTAGGGGTGGGATGGGAGGAGGAGGAGGAGGAGGAGGAGGAGGAGGAGGAGGAGGAGGAGGAGGAGGAGGAGGAGGAGGAGGAGGCTCCTGTTCTTCCAGGGAGCTTTGATGCTCATTTAGCTCTGCTCTGTCATTTGGCCATTTTGGCTTTTAATTGCTGACGATAATTATCATCATCATTATTGTTATCTTCATCAACGTGTCAGGTTATTATAGCCGTCGTATGCTGTTCATTCATAAATCCAGGCACCGCGATCTGACTAATCCCTGAATTCCTGACATTTAATGTAGTATTAATGCTCCTGTTCTTTGCCCAGTGCCAATCTGTGACAGGCTCACAACAGAGAGCTGTGAATCACTGGGTCAAAGGTCATTAAGAGGCTCAGCAATCACAAAGGATCAGACACTGCCTTTTGGTGCCGCCGAGCACCTCTAAAATCTGTGCACACACACACCACCGGTGGCATACGTTTGCTAACCACCTACTATAGTGGTCACATTCACCCTACAGAGATGAAGAAGTGGATTCCATGGTCTTCCTAATACATCATGGCAGGGTGCATGCTCTTGTATGTAATTCATTTTAAATGTGGCCTTTAAATCTGTTGTTTTCTTGTTTTTGTACTTTTTGCTCTCAATTTATTTATTTAATTCCCGTAGTGGGAGAATGGCTTCCAGCATGCTGTAGCATTAAGCAGAGCCCACCAGCTAGCTAGCCTCAAGTCGCTCAAACATAAAATAAATCAGGGCACAAAGGACCCTGCTCATTCCTGCAAAGTAGCAACATTTTCCCTGGCCAACAATGAGGACTTGAACTTCCCTGGCAATAACAAATAGAAAGAAAGTCACCCGAGACACCAACATTAAAAGTGATTAATCATCTCTGTTCTCTCTTTACTTTTGAACCAAGGGATTGTCCAGCAATAAATCTTTAAAGATGTACATAAGAATCACTTCCTAATGAAACTGGGCTTTGTTCATTTGTCACCTTTTAGACCCTTTCATTTAAATTACAAAACTTGTGACCTTGTGACTCTGAATATAGATCTCTGGTATTTTAGAGCTGAAGAGGGATTAATCCATAAATCTTGATATTAGATTTCTCTGTTCATTAAAAGGATTCTGCCAAGGGATCCTCAGCTGGAAAGGAGATCAGCCACTGTCAAGCTGTTTATTGTCATATTGACACATTGAAAAATGTGATTATCAGGAAACGGAAGTGATTGTTTGTAGTGATCATTTGATTTGTTTTGTTTTTTTAAATGTTAAAATGTAGAATGTCTTATATATTATGTACTGTTTTTAACCCCATTTAACTTTGTAGAATGAGTAAAAAATAGTATTATGTGCCCACGTAGACGGAAGCCCATAAAAAAAAAGAATTGTGATTAAAATATTAATAGTAACTGAGCATCCTCTAAAGACAGGAATAACATATTTTATGGTAGGGTAAAAAACACACTATCAAACTGTTTTTGTCAACATCAGTTTTTGTCATCAACTCCTGCCTCTCCACTCTTGGTATATTTAAGGCTTTGATGTGTCTATTCCTTATCTCTGCATTCCCTACCTTTTTTCCAAGGAGCAGTTCCCCTTCCCGGTGCAGGAGAGGGGAGGGGCGGTCGGGGGGCCCACACTCAGGCCAAAGGGCCACTGTGGCTTTAAGTGTGCTCCTTGTGTGGCCAGAGCAGCGACTGCGCTGATGCAAAGTGACAGGGACAGATGTGACATATCGGTTCCGACACACTTCCATACCACCAGTCACAGGCTCGGGGTGACTCACATCCCCCTGCTCTGGTCCTGTCCCCCCGCTGCAGGACAACACAACGATGCTCGAATGAACCTCGCCATTGCCCTCACTGCTGCCAGGTATGGGGCTGCCATAGCCAATTACACTGAAGTGGTGCACCTACTGAAGAGGGCAGACCCTCAGATGGGGAAGGAGAGGGTCTGTGAAGCGCACTGCAGGGATGGGATCACAGGTAAATCCAACAAAAGCCGGATCCTTCCTTCCTGCCTCACTCTATTTCCACTCTCTCTGGCCCTCACAACAGGGGCCCTCCCATCACTTCTTACTCAGTGCTAGTTTGCACATAGTCATTGCACATCTAATGCAGGGTCTTTAATATTTTAAAAGCGTTTTATGGCACAGAGGGCTGCTTCAGATCTTGTAGGAAGGAACATAAGATAGAATTAGCGTACTCCAAATGGCCTTACTTACCTTTTAAATGTCATGCATAGGGCTGGCTTTGGAAGAATAAAGCAGTTAAGGGTAAAAGATGGTATTCTGAAACATTTCATGAATAACCAAGATTTGAGGATCTCAACACATGACCACCCCCTGATGTTTTAAAAGATGGAAGTGTGCTCTTGGAGGAGATGTCTCACTTTAATAATGTGATAAGGGGGCCTCACATAGAGAAGGCTTAGACTGAAAGGATAATAGAAACAGTTTTGTTTCTTTTTTTTCTTTGCCTTTTGTCTTCTTCCTTGCAAAAATATGAATTTCAGGCTTATGAACCTCGTCATTCCATCCTCTTCTTCCTCTCTCTTAGCAGTGGCAGCATCACATGTCAAATTAGAAAGGGTAGTCCGTCATTCATCTTGTTGTCAAAGCAGATCATTTGCTATCCTCATGGTATCTTTTGATATGCGTTCCATTATATACTGTAGCTCGTCAACATCAAGCATCACATTAACAAACATTTCCCTTCCCCAATTTCAAAAGGCTCCCTCAGTCACTGCCACTGAGCTACTCTGTGACACAAAGAGGCAAGAGGGAAATTAGGTATGTCTGTTTCCTATTAATTACAATCCTGGGAAGTCTCCCATGGACACACTCGAGCCACTCTATTACGGAGAGAGGGGGGCGTTCGCTGATAAATTAATAATCCAGCTTGTCACCAGCCACAGATGAATAGCCCCTGGTGATTGATGCTGTTTTCTTTCATAGGGCAGGAATTTGATGTCAGAGCCAAATGTGTTATCAATGCCACGGGACCTTTTACAGACGCGCTGCGGAAAATGGATGATCAGAAGAACCCCGACATCTGTCAGCCCAGTGCTGGGGTGCACATCGTCATCCCAGGCTATTACAGGTAAGTAACGGTGGGCCCCTACATCTCTGTCACTGTCCCCCTGTATCACCTGCTCCTTAGCGCTGCCATCTCAACAGTTCATTAGCTAGCGCCAGTAGAGTCTCCGCAGCTTCTGGCCACAACAACCAGGCACTGTCTAGCAGCTCTGTAGGTATGGACGGTGCAGGGCAGGTGCTGAGCAGAAATGAGAACCACAACTAAGGAGAGTGTCATGGTGTCATGTAATCATTTTGTTAACTGTAAGAGAAGATTTACATTTCCTGTGTGTAGTTTAGTGGACCAGTCTGATCAAACAATTTCCTCTCGTGAAGGTAGCAACTCTATTCTGATTGGATTCTGCCTCGGCCAGAGCAGGGATTTCTGCTTTCTTGTTGATGCATGTTATTTGTGTTTGCAAGAAAGGAAGGCTGCTCTTGTCACCCAGCCTTCCCCCTCAGCTATGCCTGTGTTAAATTGAGTCAGTGCCACGTGCATGTGTTTTAAACAGGACAATATGTGCACCCTGGGTTGAGGCTACGGGAGCAGCGGCTGGAATTGAAACCAGCTGAATTAATCTCCTGGAAACAGCGCTGACAAGAGTCTGATTATGGGGTGTCCCTTCAACCAGCCCGGCCCGCTTGTGCCCTCCCCTCCCCAGCAGACCAAAGGTTAATGCAGTCTTCTTGGTTGTTCCCCTTCCTACCCCTGCTCTCTTCCATGCACATAACACACACACCTCCAGTCCTGACAACATCCCGTCACGTCATCTTCTTACTGGGAAAGGATGCCCAAACACACCCACAGCCAGCAAGTCATCCCCTTGGGGGAGGACATCAACTCAACTACTTCAGCCAGGACATTGCATGTGATTATCAAACTGATTTTTACATAAACGTACCTGATCATGACCTCTGTATCCAGCACGTTTTATTTTTATTTTTTTATTTATTTTTTGGCAAATCTTCATGGAATCTCAAACTTGAACTGAATTGGAAATCGCTCAGTTGTCAGTTGTAAGACTTACGTGTCTGCAGTCAAACTGCCAGTGCAGTGTTTGTATATGTGGAAAACATCTGTAACGCAACAACTAGTACAACAATGTCAACATAACATTTCTCCCAGGAAAAAAAAAAAAAAGAGCCATCACTGTGCACTTACACTTGCGGCACTATAGCCTGGATGTTTGAATCAGACCTAATTCATAACAGCCATTTATGATAATAAATATACGTCCAACAATCTCAACACCCTCCCAATCCACCCACCCTGTCTGATTTACAAATAGCTGATAGAGCAAGCAGCTGACAGAAATAAATGAGCTAATCTGATGGCTGTGTAGGACTTCCACCAGATATTAATTCATCAGGAGGCCACAGAGTGCAGACAGATACAAATTCCTGCTTTAATTATGTATGGGAGCTGTGCTGGAAACAGGAGACACCTCTACTACCTATTTCTCAGAGCAACTTTATGAACCTCTTTGATTCCATCGTTATTTTGTTTTCCTTTAGACATAATACATGTGCCTATTGTTTTCCCCAAACACTTGAGACAAAATAGATTTTTTTCCCCTTCATAGCAATACTTTCACATGAGACATTTGATAATGAACAAGTTGAAAAATAACCTTTGCCATATGAAATTATATTGTTTTGTTTTGTTTTCGATTTGCAATTTTTATGAGGCCTTCCTGGAGCCTGTTTGATGTATTTTGTTCCCACATGGAGCCTCAAATGGCCCTTGCCGACTGGCAGGCTTATCAAAACCCATGGAGGCTTTATTGAATGAGTGACCAGTGGGTATCTAAACAGAATGCAGGGCTATTGATTTTGAAGAAGTGGTCTAATTGTTTCTAGTAGACAAGGGCTTGTCCCGATTATTTGATTGATTAGCTTGATACTGGTCTGCCTCCTCATCCTCCTCCCCTGGCCAGTTAATAGCACTGTAATCCCAATACACTGTTGTATTTCTAATCCATCATCATTATCGTGGCTGTACTCAGCACAAGATTAGTCCATAAGGTTTTTTTTTTCTTTCTTTTTTTTTCTTTTTTGCATTCCTCAATATTAGCTCTGCCGCTTATATGCTGAAGAGAAAAAAATTTAGAAAAAGTTGGCTAATATAATCCATTTGATCTCCTGTGAAGTGCGGTGGAGAGATTGTGAGACAGTTATAGACAGATTGATACACATGAGAGAAAGATAGTAAGAGATCAGTGGTGTGAAGTGACTAAGTACATTTACTCAAGTGTTGCAGTACAAGTACAATTTTGAAATACATGTACTTGGGAATTTCCATTTACTCTCCACTAGATTTCAGAGATTTATTCCTCTACATCTATCTGACAAGATTTATGATACGGCTTGCTACTGCTAAGTAACTAAACTTAGTGTAAAATTGACTTAGTGCAACAGTAAAGTGCTTATGATATCATTCAAACAATCTAGTAATATATAATAATATATATAAACTACTTTTTCTTTGGATACTTTAAATATATTTTGCCAATAAAATGTGTATACTATTACTTATGTAGAATTCTGAATGCTGGATTTTTACATTGTTGTTTTGATACTTTTACTCAAGAACAGGATCTGAGTGCTCCTCCATCTAAGAGATAGTGAATAAGACAGGGTAGTTGGGATGTGTCACAGTGGTTCTCCACTTCAAGCCTCAGACTACATCTGGCTTCAGGCAGTGTGGCCACGGACGGCAGGGTGACATGTGGCGTATGTCTTGGCGAGACCCTGATAAAAGTCCTGTAGTCACAAAATGAGCAGAGAGAGCCTGAAGCCTTAGAAGAAGAAAAAAAAGAGAAAGGAAGGGGATGGAGGCAAGCGTGGGGGATATAAGTGTGAAGTGATGGAGCGAGAAGCTGTGACTGTCAGGGTCCATGCGGTCTCCGTCCTTGCCTGTGGTACTGCCCGGGCCGGGGTCTTCACTCATTTGTCTTAAAACATGGAAGGAAGGGGATGGGGGAGTGTGAAGAAGGATCACACCAGAGGGGTTTGTCACATTGTGTGGAGGTGACACCTCAGAAGACCTGCTGGCCCCCACAGTGGACAGCCAGTGTCTCCCCCAGTCCTTCCCTTAAGGGAGAAGGGTCTCCATGGATTCTCACAGTCACACCAGACTCTCTGCATGTCTAGCAGCAGAGCTCTACTCCACTGTACTCAGTTTGACTCTACTGGACTCTTCACTGACTGGACTAGCATGTTTAAAGACTCTCTTTGTTAAGTTCCTGCAGCCTGAAGTGGACTCTCCTTTCTGTTTTTGTGGTGAAATCTTTCCACACCACACAGTTCCATTCCCAAAACCATGAGTCAGCCGAAACAAAGGAGGCATCAGTGTCGCTCAGTCAGCCTCTGGAATTAAAGAATGAAAAACTTTTGTTTCACTCAGTATTTCCAGTCCAATCTTTTAGCCCTCAAATCCAAAAGAACATATTCACTTTGTTCACTGTGATCATTTATTAAAATTCTGCAAGATGTGTTTCATTGTCTCCATTCAATAGGAGCTGTACACTGTACTGACTGAAGCATTCAGGGGAAGTGTTGGTTGAACTTTCAACCATGAAAACAATCAATTGGACTTTTGAATCCATTGTGTCAGGTCTTCTAAGGTTAATAGCTCAAGAGACATTGTATATAAAGCATAACTTTCATTTTGAACAACTATAAATGGGTATTGTCTTCATCTGCATTCTTTTTATTGCCCAAGTGAGGCCTTCTGCTCCACAGCTACTCTGCTGTCATAAATGTTTAAAAAATGCCCTTTGATAACGAGTTTGTTATTTTTTTATTCAGAAATATCAACCAGCCCATTATAGTGGCAGGTATTTTTTCAATCGATACACAATAGCATATTAATATTTAATTCTTTATATGTCACTACGATATAAGAAAAAGTGGATTGTTGAGAAGCAGCAGCTGGAAGCTCATTTATTTTCCTGCTGTAGCAGTGAAATAGAGAGACTAGACAACTCACTTAGGGTGTACACACAGACACACACGCATTGCATGGGTCCTACACCACGTGTGTGTCTTTATACCGTAGGTGTCCACATGTTAATGTTTGCCAACTTGCCTGTCCCTGCTGTCTTTGTCTAAGACATGATGTCTCAGCACCCTGGAGTGTTTTTGTCCTCTAGTCATAAAGCCTCTCCAAGGACAAAATCTGCAAGAACAACAATGTTGACACTAGGGACAATGACCTGGTGACCATCAAGTGTGTGTGTGTGTTAACACAGGATAAAAAAATGCTACCCACTGCTTTTGTTTCAAATCCAGTAATATTAATAATTTAAAACAATTTCAGCTGTAATTTTTCCATCCTGAACACTACTTTTAAAACAACCAGCATTGGCTAAGAAAGGGCTATTTTTTCTACTTCTTGCACCACACTGCCTGCAGAGATTTTTGGTAGACTTTCAAAACATTGACACGATTTGGGCTTCCTTCGAAGCCAGTTCCCCACTGAACCAGTTTAAAGGAACACGCCGACTTATTGGGATTTTAGCTTATTCACCCCCAGAGTTAGACAAGTCGCTTCACACCCTTCTCATCTCTGTGCATGCTGTAACTCTGTCTGATGCTCTCAGCATTAGCTTAGTCTAGCACAGATACTGGAGTTAACTGGCTACAACTAGCCCACTGCTCCCAAAAACTGACAAAATAACGCCAACATGTTCCTATTTACATGTTGTGTTTTGTATAGTCACAGGGTGTACAAATAACAAGGTCACATGAGACACAGCCATATTCTAACCGCATACTAACTGGGAACTATATTCTCAGAAAGGTGAAGCAGTGCTACTTGGGCAAAGTGATTACATAGACTGTTAAAGAAATAGTGATTAACGCAACACAGAAAAGCACAGTTACAAAACCAACGTGAATAGCTAGCTAGTAGCGAACAACACTGGTGATCATGGCTGACTTTAAGGATTTTTACTTGGTATCAAACCAAGATCTAGAAAATATATTTTTGAGCCAGAATACACAGACGAGGAGTTACAAATTTTGGAAGCTGATAGACAAAATGGTGAATAAGCTAAAGTCCCAATAAGTCGGCGTGTTCCTTTGAGACATACCCCGTAAATGTATTAGCTATCATAAGTGGCTGCTGTTGTACTAATAAACAACATTGGTACTATTTTTTTCTTTCAGGGTTTTTTTTATTCACACTAGTGTTTGGGCACTTGGGCACCACAGAGACCCAGCTCATACAACACCCAGTCAAACACAAACACCAATGCTTGTGGGTGGCAAGCCAGAATTGTGTAAGTAAAATATGAACATTTAGTCATAAATGCTCTAGTCAACACATTCATTTTCTCCTGGTGTGTATATTTATTTATTTTTCCAATTATATTAAGGAAATATACAAGGAAAGTGTTATTTTTTAACCATAGCACCAGTTTTGTATTTGCTTAGCTCTCCTTATTATGCACATTTGGTAAGTGATATTTTATTCTATATTTTTCTTATTGTCAACAAATCCTATGGAATACCAAAGCTAATTGTTTGATAGTCTGTCTTTCATTGCTTTCAAACTTCCCTAACCTGTCTGTAACACTCACCTTCAGCCCATTTGTTCCTACTGAAAATGTAAATCTTTATAAACTGGTCCCAAATATATACTAAATATAAATGGGTATGAAAAGAATTTTTGGGTACTGTAGATTTAGCAAATATTTTCAGCGGCAGATTAACACATGCAATGTGCTAGTGAGTATTTAGACCAGCAGAACGGTGTTTGTGGGATTGACAAAAAAGAAACTACAGTGGCCATGTTTGTAGTAACAGAGTAGCGTGTCACCCAGTGCAGCGGTGTGACTCACTGATGTGTTTTTAATAGCTTTTCGAGAACAATGGAGGTCTATGGCACAGAGGAATAAGATATATCAGGCTTTGGCTACACAAACAACACATGTTAGTGGATCAATTGGTTAATTGGTTGTGGTCTTTTCATGGGAATGTTGCCCATCAGAAAAATACACAACTTTGAAAGCCCTTCTCACAGTAATCCATGTACTATTAAAACAAGAATACATTTTTTTTCTTACAGTAAATAATGGCAGAACAGCTGCCAAAATCTTTCTAGAACAGACGTGCGTTGAACAGTGACAATGGGCAAGTGTTTGTGCTGTAACAGCGTGTGCACAAGATTCAGAGATTAAAAAAACATGAACATAAAATGTTTCAGAGTTAGACTGCAAACATGGACGTGTGGAGGTGTTGTGAGAAGTAAACGGATCTAGTCAAGTAGTAACAGAGTCTGCTGTCATAATGCACAGCATCTCTGTCCTCCTGATAATACACACATATCACCAAGACAGTCCATGCCATGTTAGACTTCAAATGAACTGTACAATGACCTGCAAATGACAAGCACAGAGAGTTGCAGCCCCCTGCGACTTTGGTGTGAATGAGTTTTAACCCTTCGTTAGCAAAAAGAGGGGAAGAAAGCATAATCTATGATCCCAATGTTTCTGGAATGTTTAAAAAGGTCAATATGCTGATATTTTTGACAGCGCTTGACCTTTTGTGAAAAAAGTAACAAAACCATTGGAATTGAAATAACTTCTTTGTTTAGTTCTGGCACATAATGTATCACAGTCAAAGCATGCTGTCTCCCTGCAGCATCTGCCCATGAGTGACTTGACTGTTAATCCGTTGTATTGATCTAATATCAAAAGGTGCTATTTAAATGCAGCATAACTCCCCAGGAGCCATGATCTGTCAGTAGGCTCTGTTTGGAGTCTGGCTGAATAACTAATGCTTGTTTTGTCTGTCCAGGTGGCCCAACATCTGGCCTCTACCTACAGAGGCAAGGCACAACGAAGTGGTCAGCAGGGCTCATATAACCCAAGAACAGTAAGTCAGTTCATTTATAAACCAACTTACCAGAGAAAGTGTCACAACAGGCTTCAACATACAAAAAACTGTAAAAAATTACATGACTAAAAAAAATGAATCCAAAGTGTGAGACTTTAAACTTTAGAGGCCACAACCTCAGAAGAACTCATCAAAAGACCTCAGGCACCTACTGGTGATGCAGGGCTGCAGACACTGCTGTAGCTCTCTAACATAACCACTGCAGCGCTGCCTGGAAGGAGTTGTTAGGGGCAAAAAAAACCAAACACCTCTTTGTACCATCTGACTAACCGCTGAATCTGAATAACCTGTAACTTAACACAAAGCCGTTGTCACAGATTCGGTTTTTGTTTCCACTGGCCTATGTCTGCTTTGAGTACAGGTTCCTAGTACTTTAAGGAGCCACATCACACACATATACTGTTGTATTCATTCAATGATAATGACATTTAAAACTGAATGTAAAATAAAATCCATATCAGTGTTAACATCAGTTCTGTCCCACAACTTCACTTGTCTTTTACTAACGTACAATATATCTAAAATGTTTTGCTTTGTTAAACACAGTGTATACTTGCGACAGAAGCTTATACCTAAAGCCTCACAGATATTTAAGAGTTCAGGTTATAGGAATCTCCAGGTTACATGTCGTTAAGTAGTGTATTCACAGCCATAGTGGCAGTCAGTGCTGGGTTTTCCTGAGCATGCAGGCACCAGATGAGACTCTTCCTTGAATTGTAAAGCTCATGGTAAGTCATGTGAAAGAAAGTGAGCGGACGAGTCAAGTTTTATTTTCAAAACAAACATTTTCAAGAGTGAAAACAGGCAAAAAAAAAAGCTGTTTATCAGTCTTCTGTTTAGCTCACCATATTTCATAAAGACCAATGATTATTATACAAATGTGTTCACAATGTGTACTGTTATTGTGTCAAATTAAGCCTGACACCAGCTTGTGCATTACTGTCTATTTAGAATGGATCTTTTTGACAGCACCATTTACACTGGCAGCAATCCCAGTACAACCAGCTACTTCAATTCCAGCGCTGCTGTTCCCGCACATGCATTAGATTGACCTCACATTAACCCAGATACATTTGATCTTTAAGAGCCATAAATTGGCTTTTGTCATTACCATAGGTTAATTACTGAGATTTGCTCTGTACCGTTGCTACACTGAGATTGCAATAATAAGCACCACACAAAAGCCATTCACACTGCCTGCGTGAGGACTAAATAGGCATTGTTTTGATCTTTCTATTCCTGTCGGGAGTTATGTTTGTATTGGTCTATTATTAGCACTTTACACAGCAGTACTTTTGATACAGTTTGATTCTGCTGAGCTTACTTGAAACCTTGCCCTTCCTGTCATTCTCTCCTTAATAAGTCATCTGACGTGCGACCCAGACATGGATCTGATTGCTGTCCTTGCATTCCTCACGGCACCTTTGCAAGAAGGGAACTACTATTTGTTTAAGAACTTTCTATTATGCATTGCAAATGATATGTCTAAGATCAGTTTTACACTAATTTTTTGTATTTTTCAATATTCATTTGCAAGCATTTTATTCCAAATAAGTGTTGAATTCCCAGATTGTTAAAAATAAAAACTTAATAGAATGGGCCCTATATGTCTGCCATGGTACTAACATTGCTCAGATTAAGGTCTCAATTCCCACAGCTCCCACCAGTGCCACAAATGCTCCCACAGTACCAGGCTCTTCTCATTTAAATGTATTTCAAACTGAATGAATAAAATTTCCTTCCCTCTTCCATGAGTCTACATGCAGCAGCCAACGATACCACATACCATCTCTGTACAGCTAACTGGCACATGTGCATTCTCCTCTTGTCTTTTTTTCAATGGAACAGGTGAGACTTCATACAAATTGACTAAAATTTGATTGGCAACCATTTGGTTAACTATTTTGGTAAATGATTGTTTAAGTCACTTAACGTAATAATTACAAAAACGTGAGCTAACCCACTGATGAAAGCACTTGGATTTGCAGTATTACGATTTGGGTGTCTGTGGCGACATTCCTTGGAAAAATCAATTTTTGAGTTTGTAACTTAAAATTCCAAATAATTGAGTACATTTGATTCCAAGTTCTCCAATGTAAGAATTTGTTGGTTTATCTTTTTTAGACACTTGACGCACCACTTTTGTAAATTATTATAATATAATTCATCAAACGTTTCATACAAACAATCTATTCATCACAAAAACAATCAGGACATTAATAGATAATGAAAATAATAATTCGTTTGCAGCCCTAATCTTGTTTTTTTAATTATTTTGGATCGTGTAAACAGTGGTACAGCCACAGTGCCTTTTTCGCAGTATTATGCCTGCTGTGCTTTTAAACATATTTAACATATCACAAATCACACATGGAACTTGCCATTTAGTGCAAATATACATGGTCATTGCAGTGATTTTGAAGTCTAGTCTCCCTGATAGTCCGACAGTACACATCTCATTTGACATGAATGCAGCATAATCTATAATGGTCTCTTAGGGTTGTTTACAGGGTTTCTTTTTTTAAGAAATCAAGGGTTCGATCAACCATGGATGTTCAAAAAATATTAGAGGTAAAGATCTGGAGGTAATATTTCCAGTGGGCGTTGTTTCTCTGGTTCTCTGGTTTCTTTTACAAGAAGTGGAGGGGTTTTAGATTTCTCTCCTTTTCATAGAAGCCTGTACCAGTGATCCTCTTTTAGCTCAGTAACCATGACACTCAGACCCTCCCAGTTTCATATGCACGATCAGTAACAACACTCCAAAAGTTGACTTCAACAGCACATCCATGTTGTTTTACCATGTGATTTTACCACTAATCAAATATATTTGGTCTCCGCTGTGATTAAGGCCAAACCGGAGAAAGTTATGGAAATGATACAGCACGTAATACATATTCAAAAAGTATACACATTTCAGGAAGATACCGCAATATTTCCTCTACCTTTTAAGTTTTCATAGACCAAGACGCTGAAAAAAATTGTTCATAAAATTTACACTGTATGTTTGAAAAGCTCATAGAAACACTGCACTGTAATGTTGTAGTAAGAGTGTGCTTAAACAACTTTCAGTGGAAACAATTCAGACTTTATACAATGCCAGTTCACCCCAGTTTGATAGGAGTATACAGTACATTACCTGTAAACGGCAATTCAGCTAGTGACAGGGATCTCTAAGTAAACCCTGCTGTACTACTAATTGAGCTGTGGGTTTGCTGTAGGGGCTTGTGTGGGAGTTTCTGTCAACACAATTTCTAAAGTAAACACATTTCTGCAACAGCAAATACTGAAGAGACATATTCAAGTTCATTTTTCATCATTTCTCAGTCCCTCCAAGATTTCACAGACTTCTTTTTAGATTGTTGCGACCCAAAATGCCTGATTTTGCGAGAGCTTTTGTAAAAAATTGCGATAAAAGTTGCAATGATTTTTGTGTTGCGGGAGACTGAGAAAGTTGCAATTTTTTATAGTTTTGTTTGTTTTTGTATAGTTCTAGAAACTTGTTTTGGGGAGAATAAAACTACTCTAGGCTGAGTTTTCATAGGACCTTCCCAAAAAAGCTCAGGATGCTGCAAATGTTGGCATATTATGATAATGACTGTGGAGAAATCCTGGAGGGACACATTTCTGATATAAAATGCTTATATTATTGTGCACTGAACCTGCTCAGAGAAATGTTTTGACTTTTTTATATACTCTCCATCAGGCAGCCTCTCATCTCTTGTTCACTTTTCCCATTGTTTTCTCTGGAGTTTTCAACAATTGAGTTAGATCCAGGGGCGTAGCCGTAATTTCGGAATTGAGGGGGACAGATTGCTCAGGAGTAGGATTTTTATTGAAAGATCCTCAACCATTTGTCTTACCAAATTGCGGATTCCAAGTAACCTACATTTCATTTATGGTTAATGGAAACACTGACATTTGGGAGTAGTGTAGTGGGTCTGGGGGCATGCCCCTGTGGAGAACTTGTTGGCCATAATAGCCAAAACTTTGGTAGCCTCTGGCACATTCTAATGGCACAGTTCCATCATATACACTGATCTTAATTATTGCATTTAATGAGTCTTTGCTATATATTATTATATATTATTTTATTATTGTCTAGATCTATATGAGTCTATCAATCAACCAAGTAACGTGCACTTAATCTACTTATGATGCTCAGACATGTTTTAAGTGTGGGGGACAGAGGGCACCATTATGGAAAGTGCGCTGGATATGTCCCCCCATACCCTGTTGTTATTACACACATTACACACAGGCCTGCATTACACACACATGCTCAGTACCTATACATGCACTAATGGAGAGATGTCAGAGTGAGGGGGCTGCCTATGGAAAGGCGCCCCGAGCAGTTAGCTCAAGAGCACCTTGGCAGTGCCCAGGAAATGAACTGGCACCTTTCCAGCTACCAGTCCACCACCATACTTTGGCCCGAACGGGGACTTGAACCGACCCTCCGGTTCCCAACCCAACTCCCTACGGACTGAGCTACTGCCACCCTTAAAGGTTTGCAGTGAGAATGATGCGGTTGTAAATGAGAGCAAAACAAAGTTCATGGTAATTGCATATTTTATAGATCAGTACAAATCTGAATAATAAGATCAGCACACACTGACGTGTTTCCTTGTTTTCCCTATCTGAAGGACAGGAGTTTTGAAGCTGTCTTGAGACCATTGACATGGCCACAATGAAAGTGTTACTAAACCTAACCTGTCTATTCAAGGCTGTACACATACTTAAATGTGCCATATTCAATATTTGTCTATTAACAACAGTTTACATTACTTTGTGTATGTGAAAGATATTGCTCATAAGGATTTACACAGTATGTGGACCTGATTATGCATTTCCCTTTAGCTCTACTGAGTATTTTGTGTATTTCCGTTCTTTTTTTTTTAATTTTTCAGGCTCGCAACTTTGCTGTTCTGGTTCAGTTTCACCACTCTCATCTTCATTGTTTTTACCTGCTCATCACTAAATGCCAGACACGTTAGCAACTGACTGGTGAACATAGTGGAGTTTTAGCAGCTAAAAAAACATATTTCCCTCAGTAGTTGGTGGAGAGAAAAACAAATCCTAAAGGAGAGTGAGTATTGGACTTATGAGTATTAGTAGTGAGTATTGAGCCCATTTGTACTTGGCATTAAAATGTGATCTGTATCTTGATAAGGAAATATGCATGTTAATGTAAGGTGTAAATGCAATCTGTACAGTGTGACCACGTTCCTAAGAAAAGCAAGATGAAAGTGTGCCTCTTCCTGCTAACTCAAGCAAGCTGCAAGTAATAGCAGTGGCTAACAAATTCTCCCTGACCCATGACCCTGAGCTGCGATGTGCCCATGGAACGGATGTCATTATTTAGATAATGTATCCGAATATAGATCACAGGAAACACAAATCCAAATGGATACTAATGGTGCTCCATATCTCCTGGATGTATCTGTCTGTTTATAAGAACTTTGTCATATCACCTTAAAACTTGTTTTCGCTTCCCCCAAGTGGCCAAAGGTCTGTTCAAGTTTATGCAAAACACAAAAACAGACCTGATTCCTGCAATACATGAAATGTAGGCTTTGATTTGTCTAATTTATTTATTTAACTTTATACAGGGTGTGTTGGCTGAGCATACATGCTCTATTACACCAACGTCTAATTAAGAACAACAGAAAGGACAAAGTCAATTTATAAAACAGAAAATGTGTCAATCTCAGCCAAGACTTATAAATAATGTGCATCATCTTATCAGATACATACAAGTACAAATGATGATTCACATAAATGCAGGTAAAATAAGATATAAGAATCAAGTGAAGGTGGTGACAGATTACATCACATACAAGCCAGGGGAAGCAGGAGGTATCAGACATACGGTGAAATAAACCCTGAATTAGCTGCCCACACGCTGTAACAGTAGACCCTATATTAAGGATCCCTTGAGAATTACATTCATTACAAGTTTTCAACTGTCACATTGAGCACTGCCTTGAGTAGAACTCAAATGACTTGAATTCATATTATATTATTTATAGGCATATACACGTATGTTGCATACCTACCTATAAAATTATGAAACATAACTATGTCTATGTAATTTCATTTATGTGGTAAGAGATTTGCATTATAGGACAGTATTTGGAAAGTATTATGTTCGGCATTTTGGACTACTATAATGTCAGGGGGATACCTAATTATCATTTCAGGACAGGAAGTGGAGCATACAGTCCAGATATTTCAAGATAACACAGAAGCTGAACTCTTAATCCACTGGTAAATTGTTTTTAATGGACTGTTGTTGTTTACAGACTTAAAATTGTGTGTTCAACCACAGCATCAGGGTTAAAATACTGTAGATGAAAACATAGTACATGAAATGGAAAGTGGGGTACATTTTTAAAGACAAAAAGAAAGAAATTGTTATTGAAGTTGAAGAAATTAATCATTCTTACTCCACCTCCACAAACACACACACACATACACATATGTTTTTTTCTCTTGCAACCTCTCTTTACTGCACACATACACAAACACGCCATTCTTCCTGTCCTCCTGTGACACCTGCAGTCTTCTCCAGCTCAGTGACAATGATGAATGCATAACATGAAACACATTAATGCAGCGGATTCTGGACAATGTCAGGCCTTTCTTCACTGTGTCAGGTTAAACAAACAAGATCAAGCAAAAAGTGAATGGTAATTGACCCTCAAGAGATAAGGACCTTGCTTTTGAAGCAGGAGGTCATGGGAATCGCCAGCCATCCTCAAACCTGAGATGGACACAATATCCTCCACTCACTGTTACAATTTTATATAATGCTGAGGTTTCTCATCTCCCTTACAGATTTCTATTATTATGAGAAGGCACCATGTATTATATTATATCTTAACCTGGTCAGTGCTTCATCAGCATTAGGCTGTCATTGCAATAAGGGAATTTTACTTGTATGCGATGTCTAAAGCCTTAGCTGGACATGTTTAAAGTGTAAAGGCTTCTGACATTTTAATGACACATTGTGGTAAAATCTAAGTAATTAGGGGAGTTTTTGATTTTGAACTTTTAGTTTTCAAAGATCAACATTGGACATACTTATTGTATGTCCATCAGTGTTACAAAGTTTCATGCTGATACTGTATAATTGGAAGTGGAGGTTTACCATGGTGGGGAAGTGATGCATTTAAGGCCAACACATCAAAGAATTTCATTCTGTATTCCCTTTTTGATGATATAATGTGTTTCTCATGCAAGAAACATGAGTTTAGGGATGTGCCTGCATTTTTGTGGTATTTATATTTTTGTGTGAGCCTTTCAACATAAAGCTTTTAAAGGTATGCGTGTTTCTAGTGAGTGTGCTAAGAAGAGTCTTACTTAAAAGATATTATTCCACTGTGCTTGTATTTTTCTAACCCTTTTTCAATAATGCCTGAAATACAATGTCTTAACAAGAAAGAATGTTGCATCCTGTGGATGATACAGATATGATTCAGTTATTCTTGCTTTCCTCTGGTTGAGTTCCCTATTGTGTGGTTTGTTACACATAAGATGCTGAAAACAGAATGTTCTTGGGTTGGGAAAAGCAACTGAAATTGTTGACGTACAGATTGTTTAAAGTTAATAGAAATAACAACAATATGAAAATTCCTGCAGCTTCTGTCGCAAGTGAAAATGACACTGGCAGCACAGATACTCAGTCACTCGCTACTAATTGGTTACGGCAAAACAAAATAACTTTGCTCTCAAACTGAATTTGGCTAACAAAGATCAGACTGAAAAATTTGTTAAATCTGGAAATCAGTGTTTGTTGGCTGTTAATGGTGATTTTGACAACACTTAAAGCTTCAGTTTTTCGATGGTTAATTTAATAAATATTCACATATTTTCACATTTAACACTGGGAGTGTCTGACCATTGGTTTTTCTTTGCCCAGGTTTTAGTATATATGACTTAAAGCTTTCTTCTGCCACCACAACACAATTGATTCAAGTGTAACTTTTTCTTTGGTAGAAAATACAGCACAAGCAAAATATAATTCACCATCATACTGGCGGGGTAGTGATGGAGGCAT